>VWZG01007838.1:317111-362877 GCA_013396735.1 Grallaria varia
AGGGGTGTGCAAAAAACATGACTACTAAACATGAAAATATATGGATTTCAGTGTAGTTAGTATGAGTGAGCCTTCACTGCTGTCTCCTTTTATACATTTCTCAGTACAATCAGGAGTTCTTTATATTCTTAATAACATCTTTCAGAAATAGTATAATGGAAAATTAATAATCTTCCAGAAAAATCCTTATCAACCCAAAATATTTTATATAAATAATACTTACAAACATTCCACAATTAATGTTTACCTTGTTTGATTTTAATTTTTCCTCATTTAATTATTACTTAAAATATATTTCTTTTAAAAAGGATTACATCCCTTTGAGATATATTTTTTTTCCCTAGTTGCTCATGTTTATCCCACAAGGCTGAATCTGGGACATACCAAGCATTTTGTGGCAAAACACTAATACCATCATAAATCTGGGTTTATGGCTTCAGGACTGAAAGAAACAAAAGGAAAAATGGGGTTGTGAAAGCACTCGCCAGATCAAAGACATGCAGTGGTGAAATAAACTTCCTTGTTACACTAGATATACCACATTAATCTTTCCAAAGGATACATTTGTCTCCTGACATTTTGAAAGTCTGCATTTGCACTGCTTTACATAAACTGCTGCTGTTTTCAAGTAAAGACTCCTCACCATGAGTTTTATCAAAGTGCAGTGAAAGAAAGTGACTTTAGTTTTCTGATCCCTCTTGAAACCAGTCCAACAAAGCATTTGCATTCTTCATTATTAATTTGAAGGCCTTATCTAACTTGAAAAAAATTAAAGAAAAGCCCTGGTGTCCCTAACCCTGATTGTGGCAGGAGGGTTTGGGACTAGGTGATCTTTAAGGTCACTCTAACCCCTTAACATTCTATGATTCTACTATATTTCTTGGGATGAATTTTTAATGACCTCTTCAGTGCTAGACATGTCTCTGGATATCTATCCCTGTGCACAGGCACCAGGGGGATGTAAAACTGCTCAGGAAGGAAAGAAGGAAATAGAGGAAACCCTGAAGTGCAATGACAAAGGCATTATTTTTTCTAAACAATGAGAATTTTTGTTTCAAGAACTGAAGCATTCATGAGGAAATCTGAGGGGTGTGTAGAACAATAGAAGACAAATCTCACACAAACTTACCCATCTTTAACAAACTGTACAGAGAAATAATAAATTGTAGTGATAAATATTTTTTGAACTGAACTCTTCAGAGAGACATGGTTAGCTAACTTCTGCAGGTGAGAGAGGAAAAAATACATGGATTTCCATGTGTTTTCTTTAGCTCCATGTCCTGAGACAGGGAATTTACCAGAGCTCTATTCAGTTTTAATGCCTAACTCTAAACTAAACTATATCTAACTACAGCAAAGGAAATAAAATTTTGTTAATGTTAGACACCAATCTCAGAAGTTCCTGTGTTATATCATGAGCAGTATGGCTCTTCTTTATTTGTGCTGTCTATCCTAATCATAATTCTATCCCATGTTTAGTACTTCCAGCTGCTAGGACTGCACCATCTGAGCAGTATCTTCAGTCTTTAGGTTATCCAGTGTAAATCTAATCTAATCCTGGCTGTCAGCATTCACCGCAAACAAGTGAACAAAATATATCGATCACAAGCAAACAAGTCAATTTCTAATTCCTAATTTCCCAAATCCTTCAGAAACAAAATGAGGTATAAAACACTTATATTCTCAAAGCCCTTGAACCTCAGCCTGAGACAAATCCAAGCCATAAAATGAATATTCACCTCAAGATACCCATTCCTGAATTTGCCTTAACAGTTGTTGCCCAGGAATGAAACCCAGCAAGAAACAAGACTGAAAAAAAAAAAATATTTAAAAAAGACACAATACACAGGCAATACAATTTCCCTGCATAATGGTGACGAGTGTGCAGCTTCAAGCATTCAAAAGAGCTCTTCACTTTGCAACTCTCAAATCCCAAGTCCAACCCTAACTCTAAACCCAGCAATGGTCAGGAATTGAAACTCTCCAACAACCAGGACAACAAATCGACAGTTGCCCTTAAAATCACTCTTCTTAATCTTGAGACGTGCAGCCTTCTTCAGTCTGTGGATTCCCAACCCCTAGTCCAAACATAAGTGCTGAACTTAACCAAGGTCACTGAACAAATTATAAGAATAAAAGAGCAAAATGTACTGTCCTAAAACAACTCTTTTTCCTTATTCTGAGGGCAAGGCACCAGATGTTGAAATGTATTCTTCAGTTATTGCATTTCCCCAAATAACCTTACCCTCAAAATTAATTCTAGCCGAAGGAACCACCCATTCAGTGAAGGGAACATAAGCTGTTGACCACAATTGACTCCAGACTTGTCTTCGGTCTTCTCTCTCAAGGCTGCTCAGTCTTAAAGACAAAGCTAGACTCAAGTTTTGGGTTTGCAAGACACAACATAACAGTAATTATGACAAGAAGATCTATATACAAAGTTAAAAAAAAAATAAAATAAAAAAGTACTGACAACAGCTCTAGCTCTTGTGGGGAGAAAATAATTAATTGGCTTCTTCAAGCTTTTGTATTACCAAAATGTAATTCAAATCTAATCCTAACTCTAATGATTGCCACAGGACCCATTCTTCCCATAAAAAACCATGAATTCCTGACCGCAGTCAATACCAGCACAAGTTTAGGAATAGGTATATTTTTTTGAAATAAGTTATGTTACCTTACATTGGAGAGAAAGGTCAGCTGGACATATTTGAGTTAAACTTCTGAATTAGATTAGGGCTTGAAATGGTTTTGTCTGAAGGTGTTCTGATAGATTCCTGAAATTATGTTGAAGTACACCTTAAACTACAAATGCATTTTACAGAATCAATGGAAGGCACTGTTACTCATATAGTAAGGAGGCCCTGAACACAGAGTATTAAGTTTAAAAGTAAAGAGTAGAGGAAAAGTTAACCTGACCTTGACATAAGATATGCAACAGCAGAGTAACCTGCACTCCACTAGAGTGACAAGATCTACTGAAATGTCACTTAACCATAGCTTTACTTATTTGCAGATTACTTAGATGTATTCTATAACTACTGTGCCATTATGTTTAGAAGTGTCATGATAAGTTTGAGTTCATCCTCACTGCAGGGACTTAATTTCCACCCTCCCTGGCAATCAAACAAGAAGTTGACTGAAAATATTTCCTCAACTGGCTGATCTACCAGGCAAGTAGCAAAGGTCCTTAAGTGCTGTGCAGCTGTACCAGTTTCACTCTGTATCCCTGTAGTTAGGGAAACAGATGGTGTCAGTGGTGGTCATTCCTCATCAGGGAGAGGACAGAGTTAGGATTAGCACTAGGATGATTTTGGAAAAGAATATTTGATAATGTCAGTCATATGGAGTGCATGCCAAGCCTTCTGTCCAGTCTGGATAAGGGGCATGAAGGATAAGGATTAGTGGTATAGGAATCCATGTCTCCAGCCAAGGATTACAGCAGTCCACCCTTGAGAAATAATTCTCCCTGGATAGAAATCTGTCCAGTGTGACACTTTCTGGTGATTAAGGGCCTATCACAGACCCTGCAAAGGTGTCTGTGACTTCTGCTCCTGATGATAACTTTTATTCTCTTTTCCAACAACAACATGGTTTTGTAATAAATTGAGTATGGACTTTGAGAGGCAGGTGTGGGTAAGCATCCTTATGGAAATCATACTGGAAAATCACAGGTGCATGGGGTGTATATGAGTAAAGTGAGGTCATGATGTTAGAGGGAATGGTGTGAAAGAATGAGAGTGGATGCAATATGTGTCACAGACAAGACCTTATGTAGGGAGCCACATTTGATGACCTCAGATCAGAACTCAGACATGGCTAATTGTAGTTGTTGCCTGTGGTTATAGAGCTCTCATTCTGCACCATCTTCTGTTTTCTAAGGAAGCTTGAGAGGTAGTCTTTAGCCTAACCTGCTATATATAATATATCAGTAAGCTGTCATGTTACTAACAAAAAGGCTTAAAAGTAAGAATGACTGAAACCCTTGAACAGACCCTCAATAACTAGAATTATCTGTTTATTAGGGAGTTATGTACAAAGGCATAATTTGAAAATACCACTTAAGAGAATTACCACATCTCACCAGTGGAAATAACTGTTCTTGGGGGGGAAAATCTGATGGAAAGTGGCTGGAAATTAAGGTGTGAATTGTTCTCAGTGGGAAATAATGTAATGAAAAACACAGGACTGTATATTTCTGGGAAGTTGCAGTTTTGTGTGAAAATACCATCATTAGAAGTTCATCACCCTTCTTCTTTAGGGAGCCTCATAGGAGTCAGCAATAAGTATTTTTGAAACAAAGTTGTTGTCCCATATAAATAATTTTGATAAAATGAAAATGTCTTGCATAGACAAAACTATATACAGTGGGGTGTGTGTGTGTGTGTGTGTGTGTGTAGGAATTAAAAATCACAGAATCTATATGCATTTAGTATGGTCTCTGTGACATCTGTGTTTCTTTGTACTAACAGAAAGGGAAAAGTACTCAAGACTTTTCAAAGCAAGCTGTGAATACAATAAAATAAATCCCAAACAAGTGACTCATACTGAGCTGTGACTCCCAGGAGTTGCTATGCTGCTTTCTCTCCTCTGCTAGGAGCTGAAGACATACTGGCTCTCTGGCATATGCATGAGGTTGTGAATTGACTAGCCAACATTTAAGAAGGACAAGGAGAGAAAACTTCTTATGTGAAAGCGTAGAAAGTGGCTTTCCAGTGGGTCAGGTTTAGCACACATAGAAAGTGCTATGATAAGAAAAACATTACTCTTGTACATTTCAAAATGCTGTACAGGAGACTGATCTTTCTGAGAGAAAAGATAAATTAATTAGTGATAACACAAAAATCCCTGAAATATCTTTTCCTTTGTGATAAATAAACAAACGAGTAAATAGATCCCTCTTTCCTCCTTAGTGATCCTAGCAAAGCAATATCGTTAGGTATTTCTATGAGGTCAGGGCACAGAGACTAAACCTTTATTTGTAACTTGGAAAAAGCTGTGGCACAGCATCAAGCACTGACATGGAGTCATCCATACTGTTTCATTTCTAGAAATTTCTCTAGCACAATTTTTTTCACTCAGAAACCCCTCATCTTCATTTTGGTATAGGTTTTACAAAGCTGACAAAGCTAGTTTTATCTGTGAACCTACTCTATTAAGAAATGTGGTTTTAATTTTTCAAAATTAAAATAAATAATATTCATACCTTCTCAGTCACCTGTTAAAAAAAAAAAAAAGGTAGTCTAAAGAAAATAATACTATCAAAACATATTTTGTCTGGATCCTTAGGTGGTGTGAGTGGGTCTTCATGGGGTTAAATATACACACCTACAAGGAATTATCCGAGCTGAGGATCAAAAGTTGAATTTTTATAAACATTTTCCACTGTTTATTAAGGTTCTAAATGTCATATAAGTTAGAACCCCTTGGCAGCACTCTGATTATGTGCAAACATCTCAGTCTTCACTTTTTAGCTCCTTTACAATAGCAGAGAAACTTGCAAGGACCTTCCTGACAGGCAAAAGTCTACTGCAGAGTGTGGAATCTTGGCTCCATAAAAACCAGTGGCAAACTCCTATTGATTTTACTGCACCTACAATTTTCTCCAGAGTAGTAAAACAAGACTCTATGAGCAAAAGATATGTTCCAAATATAATCTATGAACGATGACAGTGCAGTTAGGCACCTTTTTCTGGTTAGCTATGAAGCAAAGCAAAGAATATTACCTCTTAGAAAGTCTGGGAAAATCTCCTGATGATGTCAGTTTCCTGACATAAACCCATCCTGACACAAAGCCTTCAGTGGTAGCTATAGGACTTAATAAGGAACCTCCAAGAGAATTGTGATTTCCAGCAATGTTTTTTACATTACTGTTCCTAGTGTGAATATGAAAGTAAATTTGGTCGATAGAGTACATGTATTTACATTGGATTATTTTTTTGGCTATGTGGTATCCCAGCTTTCTTTATGATCTGCAGGTTTATGAGGACAAACCACATCATAGAACAATTATAGGAGTTACTACAACACAGTTGAGACCAAGAAATTATTTCTTCTAATTTTTGGCTTTTCCTTGGCTAATGTTGATGACAATGGCTAAGCTCGCTCTGGACAGAAAGTGTTTTGAGGAAATGGACAGCACAGCTGAGCAAAGGAGGAAAAAAAAAAAAAAAGGAAAAAGCTTTGCCATGTGACAGTCATGTAACATGCATTCAGGTCAAAAACTTACCCTGGGGAAAAGCAGATGCAGAAAAAACAGCTTCAAGGGCATTCATACTGGAAAGTCCATCTTCTTATTAATTATTTTGCACAATTTTTACTTAAAAAAAAAGCAAACACCAAACTACAAAATAAGTTAATGGCTAAAACAGACACCTCTTCCATTCTTCTCTGCTTTTCCCAGTGGTGTGGGGATTTACGCGTTATTTTCTATGCATAGTTCAGTAAACTTTATGAAATATTGAAAAAAAAAAAAGGTGAGGCAATTAAGGAAAACAGAATTTTGATACTCTTAGAAAATCATTGAAGACCTAGTCTAAACCTCTCCAATGCCAGTTAAAATACTGGTACACTTAAGAATGTAGTAGAGGAGGATGCCAAATATACAATGTCTTTATGTAAATTCATATTAACAGCATTCTGAATTAGGTTTTTGATTCCTAATTTCAGAAAGATGTAAAAAAAAAAAAAAGGAGAGGAGTTTCACTGGTGGGTATTAAAGAAAATTCATTAATCTATTAACAAATTATTCTTTTTGGTCTTAAGGAAAATAAAAGAGGACAGAACCATAAAAAAAAGACAAATCAAATATTAATTTTCAAAAACAAGGAAGCAATCACCAATATATATAGAAAACATATTTGCAAATCACTAAAATAAATACTCAAAGAGCCATAACTGATTTAATAATTGAAGATGACTTGAGCAAAAGCCACCTTCAAGGTCAGGAATTTAATGAGATCCAAAAAAGACTTAATTACACATTTAACAATGTCCATTTTCAGGCCACAGCAGGATTTTACTTAACCAAGGATTTCTTTAGAGCTTCTGCAGCTGGAACATGGGGACTGACACACAAACACTAAGTGTGTCAGACTCTTTATTTAGTTTTGTCACTAGAAAATGGAAGAAAGTTGCGTATTAAGTCTGAACACTCAAGGAAAGAAGTTTTTCTTGAAGTTCTGGGTGATCACAGAAAAGTTAAAACAGCTACATATACCAATTTTTAATCTTTTCCAGGGGTTGAAACAAGGCATTTTAATCTAAATTTTAATTTCTAATAAAAAATCAAAGATCCTAAATGAGATAAAATTGTCGCCCCTGAGAGTAACAAACAACATTCCTGAGAGTGGAAACAACATTCTGTTTGTGAACACTCTCTTAATATTGCCTCAAAGTGATTACCTTAAATATATTCCAGCATAATATAATCACAAAATAAGGGAAGTTAAGATTCAACATCCTATTTGTTCAAAGACCTTATGGCATAGCTGAATTCTGATGAGAAACAAGTACTTATGTCGCTTTTGGCAGTTAAGAGAATCTTTTCTCCAGAGTATTTACTTAGCCCTCAAGAACAAAAATGCCCTCAAGGAGTGAGAAAACAGCAACTTTACTCAGTATGTCTAATTAAGTCAATGTCAATCCAGAGCAGCAGCATACATTTCACTGCAGCTGATTTAAATCCTTGCAATAATGTTGAGGTTGAAGTCAATTCGTCGCAGGTGGCACAGAAATTACCTCCCATTCAAGGATACTGAGAGCTGGTTCGATATGTACGCTGACTTGCAGAAAGGCTCTCAGCGCTGCCCTGGTGAAATAGAAACTGGAACCTGCCAGAATTCACTACTAATGCTACCCTGCAGAAGGCCAGATACTTAAAGTTAAAATTTCCGTGTCTGTATTTTCAAAACAGTCTTAAAATCACAATGAAAACATATTTCGTGTTTGCTAGGAGTACCCAGTTGGAGGTCTGGACACCTTAAGAGTTTTCATAAATTGATCTACTGCTTTAGTAAGCGGCGGTTTAAGGATTTTCTTGATAGCATATCCTTGAGCACGTGGAATGGGAAAAGATTCAGAAAGAGACATCTCTCAGTTCTGGAAAAGCTGTTCAGTGAGTTTATTTCAATTTACAAAACAAATTTAATGATCAAAATCATCTAAATTATAAAAATGATTTTGTATTGAAAAGCATAGGACTGGATGAAAAGTTATGTGGCGCAGAACTTCAGGTAAGATTCAGTGGCCAAGAAAGGTACACTGTGGTCACTGAAAACCTGTTACCAAATACAAATGTTGTCAGTCTGTGTGGAAATACCACACTTCATGTTTGCCAGTAAAGAGATTCCTGTGTCTGACATAGATGTTATAGCGATGGGAGTGCCTTCTTGAGTCTCTTTGTTTGGGCAGACAAGGAAAAATCTGTTAGTTACCTTCCTTGAAGCTTAACTGAGCTTAGAAATTATTTCCTCTGCTACACAGCAGATAATACTATAAAATCATGGGCTCAAGAAATTACTACACGGTGAATTATTAATAAATAAAACCAAGTGGCTTTTGCCCGGAAAAGATCTTCATCTCATGGTAATGTGGAATAGCTATGATAATATTAAACTAACAACAGTGAGAATAGAATGAATTTCATTAGTTTTCTGGTATCAACTGCACGAATACAGTCACCTTCTTTCCTAAACAGCCACATAGTACTCATTACAATACAGTGCTTAACCATGTGGAGGTAACCTATTTTATTAAGTCCTTTTCAATATGAAGCAATCATGGCCTTTTAAACTAATCATATATTTCATGTTCAAATAAACACATGAATCATCTGAAATGATACTTAAAGCTGCATATAGTCTGTGCTTCGCCATTCCTGTGGCTAGGTTAACACCACACCCATGGAAAATGTTATTATGTTCTAATGATTCCGGAGTTTGGTTTTATTCTAATGGGACCCTGAAGGCCACGTTAAACTGACCAACTGTGATTTACAGCTAGTTTGTCTTCTGTCTGGAAAATGTACAATTGAGCTATTTAAAACAGTAGCTGTTTTCCTCATTCATCTGGTTTGGATCACAGTAATCCTAGGTTTGGATGAATGATAACAAGAAGTTAATGTTTATGATGTTCCCAAGTCTTTACTAAGTATTACACAACTGCAATGCCCCAATCATAGAATGAATCATAGAATGTTAAAGGTTGGGAGGGACCTTGAAGATCATTTAGTCTCAACCCTCCCTGCCATTGGCAGAGATACCTCCAACTAGACCAGATTGTTCAAGGCCTGGCCTTGAATGCTACCAGGGTTGGGGCATCCACAACCTCCCTGGGCAACCTGTTCCAGTATCTCACCCCCCTCACAATAAATAATTGCTTCCTAATATCTTGTCCAAATATCCCATCTTTTAATTTGTACCCTGTCCTGGGTTCCTGTAGCTGAATTTTTTTTTGGTAGTGGGGGGGGCTGCAAAGGTGGTTTCTGCTAGAAGCTGCTAGAAGCTTCCCCTGTCCCATAGGAGCCAATGACACTTTGCCCCAGGTGGGACATCCGGCTCCTGGCCAGGACCGAACCAATTAGAGATCACAGGAACGCCTCTGTGATAACATATTTAAGAAATGGAGGTTGTTGCGCAGAAGCAATTCCAGAGAGCAAGAACATGGGATAACAAGGCAGACATCAAGGTCGCTGCAGAAGCGACCGGGTGGAGGAGGCACCTCATGGAGCAGGGGGAGGACTCAGAGCTAAACCCCTGCAGCCCATGGAGGAGCTGGTGCTGGAGCTGTGGATGATTGAAAGGAGAGACCTGTGGACCCGTGGAAAGGCAAACCCATGCCGGAGCAGGAGATCTGTGGACCCGTGGAGAGGCAGACCCACGCTGGAGCAGACCTGTGGACCCGTGGAGAGCCAGAGCCATGCTGGAGCAGGTTTTATCCGAGTGAGAGCTGTGGCCCTCGGGACAGCAGATATGGAAGAGCTGCTGCCCGAGGGGTGGATTCACGTTGGAGAAGTCTATTAAAGACTGTCTCCTGCGGGAGGGACCCCACGGAGCAGGGGATGGACTCAGTTGTGGTCCCCTGTAACCCGTGGTGAAGCAGGATGTCCCCTTGCAACCCATGGAGGCTCACTGGGGTGCAGGGACTCAACCTTTACTGCACCCCATGGAAGAGTGACCCCGAGGGGTGGGGAACTCACATGACAACCGGCAGCAACTGCAACTGCCTGCAACCCCCCATGGACAGAAGGAGGGGTGGGGGGAAAGTGTGTGTGTGTGGTGTTTGTTTTAAGACTGGTTTTTTTTTTTCCTCACTATTTAGTTTAGCATTTATCCTGTTAGTAATAAATTTAGGTATTATCTCACTTTGAGTCTGTTTTTTGCCCATGAGGGTGGTGGGTGAATGACCCCTCTCCCTTCTGCCTAGTTGCAGAAAGGGATTTAATGAGTTCATGGAATCTGGCCAGGGTCAACCCATTACATACCCATTACTCCTTGTCCTATCACTGCAGTTCCTGAGTAGTCCCTCTCCAGCTTCCCTGTAGACTTCCTTTACATACTTGAAGGTTGCTAAAGGTCTCCACACAACCTTTATAGGGGACATGCTCTATTCCCCTTATCAGCTTCTTGGCTCTCCTCTAGGCTTGCTTCCAGCAGTTCCATGCCCTTCTTACACTGAGGCACCAGAACTGCATGCACCACTCCAGGTGCAGAGTACTCACAAGAACAGAGTACAGGGGATGAATCACCCCCTTTGACCTGCTGGCCTCACTGCCTTTGATTCAGCCCTGGATACATTTGGCTTTCTGGGCTGCAAGTGCACACTGCCAACTCACATTGAGTTTTCTGCCAACCGTCATTCCCAAGTCCTTCCCTTGAGGGCTTCTCTGAGTTCATTCTCTGCCCAGCCTGTAGGTGTGCCTGGGATTGCCACAATCCAGCTTTAGGACCTTGCACTTTGGTCGTTTGAACTTCATGAGTTTTGCATCAGCCCACCTCTCAAGCACGTCAAGATCCCTCTGGGTGGCATCCCTTAACTCCAGAATGTCAACAGCATCACACGGTGGTTTCATCAACAAACTTTCTGAGGGTGCACTCTATCCCACTGTTCATGCTGCTGAGAAAGATGGTGAACAGTATTGGCCCCAGTACTGACCCCTGAGGGACACCGCTCATCACTGGTCTCCACATGGATAATGAGTTGTTTTCCATAACTGTTTGCATATGGCCGACCAACTGAGTGGTTCATCCATCAAATCCATATTTCTCCAATTTAGAGACAAGAGTGTCACAGGGGACAGTGCTGAATGCTTTGTATAAGCCCAGGTAGATTATGTCAGTTGCTCTGCACCTATCCACTAGTGCTGTAGCACCATCATAGAAGGTCTCCAAATTTTTCAGGCACGATTTACCCTTAGTAAAGCCATACTGGCTGTATACCAATCACCTCTTTGTTTTCTATGTGCCTCAGCATAATTTGAAGGAGAATCTTCCCCATGATCTCATCTGATACAGAGGTGAAACTGACTGGCCTGTAGTTTTCCAGGTCTTCTGATTTCCCCTTTCTAAAGTGGAGATTATAATTCCCTTTTTGCAGTCATCAGGAACTTCATTTGACTCCCATGATTTTTCAAAAATGTTGCAACTTGGTCTGCCAGTTCCCTCAGGACCCTTGTATGAATCTCATCAGGTCCCATGGACACATTCAGGTTCCTTAGATGGTCTTGAACCTGATCCTCTCCTACAGTGGGCTTAGGCTCTTCTTTCTCCTTTGCCGATTTGGGCAGTGTGTCTGGAGCACCTGCCATTGAAGACTGAGGCATAGAAGCCATAGAGAACCTCAGCCTTCTTTTTGTCCAAGGTAACCAGGCCTTCCTTTTCCTTCTGAAGATGGCCCACATTATTATTAAAAAGTCTCTTTTGCTTCCAACATCACTATAGAATCTCTATCCCCCCTTCATATCCTTGATATCCCTGGTCAGACTCAATTCTAACTGGGCCTTGGCTTCCCTAACCTTATACCTAGCTTCGCATACAATTTCCCTTTATTCCTCCCAGGCCACCTGCTTTCATTTCCATCTTCTGAAAGCTTCTTCATTGGCCTGAGTTTGCTCAGCAGCCCTTTATCCATTCATGGAGGCCTCCTGGCATTTTTGCCTGATTTCCTCCTTGTTGGGTTGCATTGTTCCTAAGTTTGGAGGAGGTAATCCTTGAATATCAGCCAGCATTCTTCAGCACCTCTGCCCTCCAGGGTTCTATCCCATGGGACTCTACAGAGTACGTCCTTGAAGAGGTCAGTCTGCTCTCCTGAAGTCCAGGAAAGTGAGCTTTCTGGCTGCTCACCTCACTGCCCTAGGGATCTCGAACCCCGCTATCTCATGTTCACTGCAGCCAAGGCTGTCTTGGAGCACTACCCCACCAGCTCCTCTCTGTTGGTGAGCACATGGTCCAGCATGACATCTCTCCTGTTGGTTCCTCAATCACTTATATAAGGAAGTGGTCATTGACACATTCAAGGCATCTCTGGGTTTCCTTGTGTCCTGCCATGTTGTCCCTCCAACAGATCAAGAAGGCTGAAATCTCCATGAGGACTAGGGCTTGTGGGCATGAGGCCCCTCCTATCTGCCTATAGAGGGCTTCATCCACACCATCCTCCTCGTCAGGATCCCCACTATAACATTCACCTGTCCCTGCCCTCCCTTTAATCTTGATCTACAAATTCCCAGTTGGAATCTTATCCTTCCTTAGGCAGAATTCCATACACGCCAGCCAGTCATTGATATAGCTGCTCACACCTTGTCCTCGTCTCCCTGCCCTGTCTTTCCTAAAAATGCCAGAAACCTTCCATTCTAATGCTCCAGTCACAGGAGCCATCACACCATGTCTCTGTGATGCCAACGATATATTCCACAAAAGTGTGCTCATATCTGTAGTTCCTGTTGTTCAGTTCCTATGCTGTGTGAATTTGTCTGTATGCATCTGAGCCAGGCCCTGGATAGAGCTGGTTCACTGGCTGGAGTATCTGGAATGCCTTTGCACTCTTACAGGCGTCCATTACAGGTATTGGCATCTGACTGGCAGGACTGGGATGAATAGGTGCCCCCCTCTCTTTACAAATCTAGTTTAAAACCCCCTTCACTAGTCCGGCAAGTCCCTAACCAAAGATTCTTTTTCTCTTGTCAGATGGATGCCATCAGCCTCCAGTAGATCAGGCTTGCCAAAGCAAGTCCCATGGTCTGACATAATATGTTTCTACTCCTTAACAGGGATTGTCTCTATTGCATTCTGAAAATGACATATTCTAAAATTTCTGTGTAGTGACAGCTACTGCTTCAGAGACCTTTGATGCATTTGAAAGATGATTAATTGATGTTCAAAAAGGAATATATACAATATTTTCCAAATTACTGTTTCAAAAGCAGTCTGCAATGTGTTTGTATGTCAGGATCTCTGCAGAAGAGACACAATAAGATAAAGGCTTTTGGGGATTTCCATGACTATTGTTTTAGCACAACTGGAATAGAACTCAGGAAAGCATTATGAACAAATAATGTTCTACTAGACAGCAAAACTGCAAAATATTTGAAGACTGGGATCCGATGTGGGTGTATAACTTTCATCTGACTCTCCTGTGAAGTTCATTTGTTCAAGCTGTATTGTACCAGAGTTAATTCTTTTTCCTTTATATATACCAGGTGGAAAACTCCTGTATTCTCAAGAGAATAACAATAAATTTCCTGGATCCTCCTTAACATTTCCTTGCTGTTATCCAGCAAACATTTCAAGAAGCATAGTCATTACACCCAAGGGTCTATGTTTACTTCTCCAAGACTGAGATGGCACTATTTTCAGAAAAATAATTTGATTTTATGGACTAGGCTGTTCAGGCAAAAATATTGACACAATGCAAAATACAGATCATGCTTTAAACACCTTCAGGCCTTTAGAGCCTAAAGTGTTGGCTTTTCTTTGTGCGCAACTATCTGAAATGTCTCAGAACAGTAAACCAGGAAACCACTGGTTTTGCTGATGTCCTGCCATGCTACATTTCCTGAGGAAACAATACTGACATTGAGTCAAGGTTTGGGCTTGCAGCTAAGAGAAAGTAAGTTCAGTGACATTGTCTTCAAGTGGTCATTTCTTGCAAGACTCTCACCTAAGTAGTAAACACCAGATGCATTTTTTGCACAAATGGCACCATCTCAGCTCAGGATCTGGAAACACATGTCCCACATCTGGAACAGAGACCATAATATTGGTTCCTGGTCATCAATCTGATTCCCAAATGCCAGTGCACAGCCAGACATCATATGATTTACATTTTCACAATAGGAGATGAAAAACCAAAAAGACATGTGTCTATAGTGTACCTTAATTCCTTTTTGAACCTCAGTAGAGCTATAATGATATGTGACTTTTAAGACTTCATAGGTTGACTAGGACAACAATCCATGCAGCAACTCACATCACAGGTACTCCATACTACTTGACATGAAATCATCATTAAGCTTGCACTTTTGGGTGACCTGATCCCTTCAGATGAGCTGTACGACAATAAACAAAGAAGCAGGAGGGATCACAGGCATGTGGGTCTACATGGACTGAAAGATGTAATTCCATATTTACCCAAATAAAGATTTAACCAAAAATTGTATAGAAACCATTTCAACAGATGTTCCACTGATCTATATAAAATCATTTTTCCTTTAGATATGCAACTAATTAGATGGTTCATTATGAAGTAGACTTTAGTCACTCAAAACTATGTTTTGCTTATATTTTCCTGTAAAACTTAGAACCTAGAATTCTTTTCATCTAAATTGCATGGTGCAAAATTCAATTGGACTTGAGTGAATAGTTTTGAGTGAAACTATACTTAGAAATGTGTATTGCAATTGCTGCATCTAGTAATTATGCAATGTTTTATTTAAAGATATTCATAAATAGCACTTTATATATATACACTTATATTTCTAAAGTTTTCATTAAACTTTGATAGTGCATTACAATGTTTTGTACAGGAAGCTATTCAATTAGCCAGATAAAAAATCCAGAGTGTCTTTGTGATTTTGTACACAATGAACAGTGGATGATAAAATTCTCTTTTTCTTGAAATGCAAAAACATTGGAAGGTTTTCATTTCTTTGCACATTCCCAGTAATGTGTATTGATTGTTAGTATTTATAATTTAATATTTTCTTTCTCTGTGAGTCAAGACTGGGACCCAAACTAGAAGTTACAGGGGAAAGAATCACTTCTCTAACTGGGGAAACAAGCCAAGACTGATGTATTCAGTTAGGAGGAGTTATATAGGAAAATAGGAGACTTAGAAAGAGGCCTAACAGCGAGCATGTTACATGTGAATGTATATTGTGTGATTTCTTTAGGAAAAGTTGAAATTCCAAACCAAGGTCCTGGGTAACTCAGAGTGAGCAACAGCCATAGTTTTGAAGTGCTTTATAGGGGAAACCCTGTGGTTGTGAAATAAGAATTATATACCCAAATATCTTTCTGGATTTTGGCCTCACTGTAGAAAAATTTTCTGACACAGTACTCACAAGTGAAAAAATATTCCTGCTAAATGCAAATGACAATAGATGACTTATTTTTGCAAACATCCTTAAGACAGTATAAAACTAACTTGTCTTCTTTCTTAAAGATTAATCAGCTGGAACTAGACTAAAGGGACTTCAGAACACTCAGATGAAGAAAATCTGGCATTAGATCAGCTGAAATAAAGTAATTTATTAAATATCATTTGCATCCAGTGTAACAAGACTACAAAATACACTCTGTGATATAAACAGCTGTGGAATCCAAGAAGAGTAATGATATAATCATATACATACTGTCAAATGTTTATAAATACACTTCTAAAAATACAGTGGTAATTTACAGAAAGCTGAAGGATCTAAATTTTAATTTCTAAAAAAGACGGGTTCTAATTAAAACCAATTTTTTGCTTTTGAAAATTTATCTGACATTAAACTAATTCATCACTAAGTTAAATACATACAAAGTGTCAAATTAAGGGAAGCTGTTTTTAGTGTTCCCAAATGATGCAATTCTGCTGCACACAAGGAGAGGTTCAGTGTTCAAGAGGGTGTTGATTTAATAGGGTGGGTTTTGGGGATTTTTTTCTCTGGGAGGGTTACGTGTTGGGAAGGCATGTTCTTTTCACAAATCTCTGTAAGGATTTGGCCAAGGAAAATTGCTAAAGAAAGACACAGATGAGGAGTTTTGTAATCAAGGAGTTTTCTTGCTTGAGCACATACACTCTGATCATCATTAATCTGTTGCTTCCTGCTTTTCAAATAGACGGAGTTCTCCAGCCTTGTGATGCCACAGCCCTTTGCCAGCATGAGCTCTACTCCATTTTATGCATGCTAATAGGTGCCCAAAGGTACATGCAGTTCAACTTTTTCAATCCAGAATAAATAATCTATAATATCAATAAATTGTTCAGTTCTCTTAACACCTTAGCAATGCATAGACACAACTACAGTTTCCAGTAAAATGTTGATTTGTTTTTGGATGGTAGACTCTGAGAGCACGTTCCTCATTACAGCAACACTCTAGCTATAATATCCCACATATAAATAACATGATGCTATACAATATTCCCTGATTACATCCTTCTTTGTTTCCCTGCCCTTATTCCCAGCTAATCAACATATTTTAATTATCTGTTTAAAATGGCATTGTGCAGCTAATTGTCCAATGTGTACCATACAGCCAGATTAACATAGCCAAACCTGCAAGATCATTGTTTAGATGGCCAAAAATTTGACAAAGGTCTAAGAGATCTTCCTAGAGTTTAACAAGATTCTTACACCATCAAGGTCAAGACAGGAAGACCTTCCCTATGGAATTGACCAAAAGGCTTGGTGTGATGATTGCACGCTGATTTCTGAAGGCATTTGGGAAGACCAGTGATTACAGTTACAGGGTACACTAACAGCTTTGCTTGTAACCTGATTTTTTTTATTCCAAATACGTTGAGTTAATCTCTGTGAAGCTATTCTTGCACTTGCTGTCCTTTTGATGACTTGCCCCTCAGTTGCAGGGTTCGTAATTGCTTTGCTGCCAAGGTACCAGCAGTTTCCTGTAGATGTTGTTTTGCATTGTCAGTGCCGTGTAGGCAGAATTTCTGTTATGGACAAGACTAAAATAGGGGGTTTGTTTTTTTTTTTAGTTGGTTGGTACTGTTTGGTTGGGGTTTTTTTATTGCTGCCCAGGATGAACTACTTGGCAGCTTTATGAACACAATCAGGAATGCGTTTTTAAAGGGTCTCATCTAGTGCACACATGACACAAATGCATACTTATATATTCCAATAAATAAAAGAGATATTTCAAAAAAACTACTGAACCATGTTCATAGCAAAAGCAAATAGCACCTTAATACAAAATCCTCTTTGATAGACACCCATCTGCCAATTATAGATATTAAAATAATTAAGAATTTTTTTCTGAAATTATATGGAAAGTAGAACAGAAAAAATAAATCTTATGAAATGTAAAGCAATGTGCCATGTGACAGAAACTATATCAATATTACAATATTAACTCAGCTGGTTCATACCTAATGAAAAAAAACATTACAAAGGCCCTTGTCTCTAGGACAGGTAATGAATAACTTCTCAATTAATTTGATAAATTATTGGGATTATAGTGAATAACATAATACTCTTCATGATAAGCGTAATATTTTACAACCAAGCTTGAAGTTACAGTAGAACATAGTTGTGCACAAGCGCTGCAACTTTTCCAGTTCCTGTGCCTTTATAGCCTTAATGTATCCCAGATTTAGTTGTTTTTATTGGCTCTTGGTGTTCAAGAATCTAACAGCTCTGAACTTAAATGTCAAAATACAAAGAAAAGTGTATGGAATTCCCTTACAATAATCTGGCACTGAAAATATAGGAAAAACCTTCAGAAATCAATATTTTCCTTCTGTAAGGCCTCCTCAGAGTTATATTGAACAGAAAAATAACAGATTTTTGTCATATGCACTAGGTGACCCTTTCCTTGTTGGAAATTTGATAAATATGGGGTAAAGGAAGATGGCTATCAATAACTGAGCTGAAGAAACCACTATACAGTGATCAAACATTTTCTTCTCCAGACAGTTTTTGATCTTATAGTGCAAAGTATATATAAAATAAATTGCTTCAATAGTGGTAACTTTTCAGCTACCTTTCTAAGTAATTAGCATCTGCAGTCCTATATTGTACTAGTTTGTACTCATTATCTTTTGCCTGTTATCTGTCCTAAGCATAATAGTATCTCACCTTTATGATTACCTCTACTGCTTATGTTGAGTGCTAAGAACAATGTAGATCTATAAGATTTTCCAGAGACATCACATGAACACCACAGGTTTGCAGCATTATCAATAAAAGGTTAAGTGTATACATACAATTTTAGGTATAAAAATATGTATTAACATACTAATGACACTTATTTACAAAAAATATACAGGTATGTATGTAGGCATGCATGTATGTATGAATTGTCCATGATTTATTTTCCTAACTATGAAAATATTGCTATCTTCTGTCATGTCTAAATGGTATGTAGTTTCAGCTTTTAACCAACACTAGTTATATAGCGAGTGCTAAATTTTGAAAGTGCTAGTAATCTTTTTTTTCTGTTTCTGAGAGTTAGTTTAACTCTGTGCTAATAATTAAGAATTTATTAGGGCATTTACTAGGATTTGTCTACACAATAAGCTCAGTACAGCTTCATTTTAGTTTTTCTTGTATTATTTTTTGCAAGAGATTCCTGCTGAAAGTTTCAGCCTTGTCCTGCATAAACTAAATAGGTTGGATTCTTCTAGTCAGTCACTTTTTCAGTCAGGCTTTCAAAAGCTTGCAGCTCTTTTCTAAATCTTGTCGATTTTAACAGATTTTTTGACATAAATTCTTAAAGCATTTCAGTAGATTTCTTGATTATTTTCAGAGATGCACAAAATTCATATTGCTTCCCAATATCCCTCTGAATCTACCTCCAAGTTTTGTGGTCACTTTTATCTATACACTGAAATGTTTATTTCTGTACAATATCACTAACAGTATGTTTGACATACTTCTTTTCTCTAGTCATCCTTGCTTAGTGTGCAAGCTAAAATCTGTCAGCTTCTGTAAGCTCCCAGAGATCTCAGGGGGAAATAAGCTGTGATGATCTTGTATGTTCAAGTCCTTAAAACCTCAACGATCTGAATCAGTCTTGAATAATTTCATAAACAAAGCAATAGAATGCTGGGTATAGTAATTCCCCCGACCCTGCTGGCCCTTTCCAAGGCATTTTATGAAAGAAGAAAAAAATTCAGTCCCAAATGAGAATGAGAGAGGCATTGGAGAATATATTTGACTATGAAAACAAAATTCATTATTTCAGTCAGCTGTCCAAGACAACAAAATCAGCCTCTGTCCCTGGCTTTTAAAGCAAAAGCATATAAATCCACAGGTCAGCGGAAATGATTACCATAAACAAATCTGGACAAACGTCCTGCCATTTGTCTATGAAAATAGGCATTTTCATCATCTGGGTTCCACTAATCCACATAAAACTATGCACATTATAAAACAGATGTAAACAACATCTCTTCTTTGATTATTCAATCCAAAGAAAATTAATATTTTTTGTGAAAAATAAAATGGACGTCTCATGGCTGTTTTCCATTTTTTGAGCGGCAATAAGGGGAGACAGGAATAGTGGCAGGTTGGTGAGAAAAAAGGCAGAGTTATCTCTCAAAAATGTCTACAGATTTTAAAGAGAGAGGAGTACAGCCATCTAGCAGCAGAGCTCTTTTTTAACAAGGTTGATTGACAACCCAGACAAGTCTTCAAGCCTATGTGACAGAGCCCAACTGTTATGTGATGTAGCTTCTTCCCTGCATGAAGCTGCAGCAGCAGCAGCCTCTGATCCCCTGCCACATCACAGCTTTAAGTGGCTGCTTTCCACACCAAGGGCACTGACACTTCACTGGCTGCACATCTATCCTGAGTCTTTGCACTTAGAGTACCTGGCACCAGACCTTTTTCTCTTTCCCTGAATTTTTTCCAGCAGTGCTTTTCCTGGTCATGCTAGAGCTCTACAGCAAATCCCCAATAAGTAATATTTATTTTTTACTTCCAAGTTATTTTTTTTCACTTGTACATTTACTGCCTCCTACCTTATCGTCAGACTAAATACAGACAGGACACTCTTTGAAGCAAAATGCCCTAGGAATCAAGCATGGAATGAAGACTTTAGTGGGATAAAAGACAAATAGTATTTAATAAAGAATGATCTTTAAGCACACTATTAGAAGTTGTAGCAAGGATAAAATAGTGATGGGTAGTTCCAAGCCAAAAAGAATTTTTTTCTAATAAACTGCCTAGGACTGTCCTCCAGCCGTTGTCTTAGGAACTCCAAACACACACCACAGCTAGGTAGCATAGGTTCAGTGAAACCAAAGCTATCTATACCTATGGGGCCTGGGGTTAAGGGCTTTATAAAGCCAGAAGAAGCCGGCTTTTGCGTCACCTAGGTGGTTTAACTTCCAGATCCTGGGAATTATTGACAATTATGTCTTTTGGTGTCTTTCAAGCTATTTCCATACAAATATTGTATTACAGTTCTCATTTTAGATCACTAAAACACCTGTGTAATTTTAAGTCCGTTGGCACAGGCTTTCAAAGTTCACTGCTTCTTGTCTTTAATGAGTAAGAGAGTGCCTCCTGAAGGCACTAATGCTTTGTCACAGCCTTTGCTCACTGTGAGAGAAAAGCTCTTCCATGCTAAAGTCCCACTTCAACCAATTACTGAACACCACCCTTTCTCTCTGTTTTTAGACAATAATCAGAAGCATTTACCTTTTTTTCTACAATCAAATGGTGAAAACTACAACTCAGACATTAATATTTCCTCTGATATACTGCGGAATCAAAAAGAAGAGTGGTAAGTGCAGAAGTACACCATGAACATTTGCCCGGCAGCTAGAGAGTACCCTGCTGTCCCAAGGAATAAAGCACATGCATCATCAGCCAGATGATTCAAGCACTTGCTTCAAGGCACAGGGAGACCCTGTGGCCTGGCTTAACATTCCTCTTATGGTAAAAGCAACAGATTCCAATTGTTTAAAAAAAAAATTAAAAAAAAAAAAAGAGCACACTAAACTCTTTTCAAAGTGTTGCAGAGGAGTTTTCAGACAAGGCACCGAAAAGCTGAAGCTGTAGGAATTAAAGCCTCTTTCCTCTTCTCAGCTGTATATCCTCTCTATCTATCTGCTTGGTGTCACATGCTACATTCTGCGTCATTTGTGCAGTGTTAGGAGATTTTATTATTGCTTTCATTTGCCCCATATCTCAATTTTCAGATGCAGACAAATGCTACTTGTAGTGCTGTTTAGCACAACACTCCCTGCACAGATAAATTGCCTGTCTCACCTATTTACAATTCAGATGAGTAATCTCTCTGTCAGTGCACACAATCACTTAAGAATATTAAGGAAACTATCAGTCATAATTTGAATGTTCAAAGTAACAATGTTCTAAAAAGGTTTTTCCTTTGACAGTTGGAATCTAAGGATAATCCCATTATCCAGTGGGGTACACTGGCATAAGGACTGTGAAGTAGGTGCAAACCTGATTTTATAATATCATGGAAGGAAAAACACATACCTGAGACATTCTGCCTCAATTGCTTGCAGTTCCATTGTACTGTTGTATTGACTGGATGTAGCTACTTTTGATTATACTATAGAAGCTGGCAGGATAAGAATTGTTGGATTGTGCCTTTATGATTATATACCCATAGTAAGTCTTCCCAGAATCATGGCTAGTGGACAAGGTGAATAAATTTCTGTAAACAAACGGACAGCTCTCCTTCCATACACTGATCCACCAATACAGGAAGTCTAGATGTTCCCCATTGGAAATCATAATTAACACTGTATCACTATAAATTCCTCATCTACACTACCATGACTTTAGTGCCTGTCTAGGAATACAAAGATTGCAAACTCGGCATTAAAAAAAAAAACCAAAAAAAAAAGCCTGACTTTATATGACCGACATATCCAATTAGACAGTCAACTGAGATCACAGCACATCTTTAAAAGGTGACCAACGCCATAATTCTTAGAGGCTTCATTTTTGTTCCTGAAGACACATTCGACTTGTTACAGCCTGATATCCTATTTACCACCATCACTAAAATAAGGTGCTTTGTAAATGCCCTGCTCTCTGAAATTTTGCTTTTGAAACTCTACAAAATATCTTCATTTTCCTATGAGGAATAAGATGGGAGATGGCTGAGAGGAGCATTTCTACTGACTGTGTGGCCAATATAGTCTTTGGATACAGTGATAGAAATGGTTTGGAAAGCTTGTTTTAATTAGGACAGCACATGCACTGAAGGGTCATGAGTTCAAGATGTCAATTAAGCACAAAACAGGCTGAGTCCAAGTTGGTTTAGTTAGCTGCTGTGTGAGACACAAAGACATTGCAAGATGTGCCTCTTTAATTAGGCATTTCACCACACAACAGTCTTCCTCACTCATCACTCTTTAGCATTGCAGTGTCAAGGACTGCAGCTAAAACTCATGTAGCACTGCGCTAAGATCTCTGCAAAGATCTGAAATACCTTTGTTTTTCTTTCTTTGTTTTCCCCAAGTAGCTCCAAAACCAGTTGTTCCTATGCTGGAATGATTTTCTTCTGAGAACATCTCTCTCTAGACTTGTGAATGAGATTATGCAGAATGCAATGAAGAAACACATTTGACTGAGAGAGGTGATAGAGCTAGGCAGGAAAAAATGTGTCCTAATTAAATGTATCCACTTATATATGCTTATGTATGCCTTTTACATTTTTTTGTTATTTGCTTATAATAAAGAAAAAAAGAGTCAACTCTTTCCAGTCATTGCCGGGTTATCACAGAATGATAAGTTAGGTGTTAAATTGGTAAATACTGCAATCCAACAGAAAGGTCAATTGTGTGTAAGAGAAATGCCTGTAAGAATGAAGAACTATAAGCTGTATATTGAGCCCTATATTTGTAATTTGGATTTTTTATTTCTTTAACTTACTGCTTAATGAAATAACACCTAAAATTTCCAAACATCATTTTCTAAAGTTAGGCACCAAAAAATTGCTTGGTTTTCAAATATGCTAAATATCTATAATTTTTATAATAGTGAGAAAGACTAAATAGTGATATAAATGTTAATGTTGTGAATTATTCCCAAGTTGCCTGCTCACTCAAAACAATATGGGATATTGTTTTTAAACAAAACAAAACAAAGGGATTTTACTTTTTTTGGGTTGCGGTGATTATTTTAAGGGAATATTACAAGTAGCTGCCAATGGCATTTACATATTTTTCTCATTCAATCAAATCTGTTTGTCATTAGAATTCCTGAATACTCTGAATTATCTGAAGTGTTGAGCAATGCACAATACACACAAAAATCTTATACTGTATTTGAAAAAATTTGGCGTATTTTAGTAATATCTTTAAAACATGTGGAATTGTTAGAATTTGTTTCCCATAACAGGTTTTAATATTTGCCTGTGTTTTAATTACTTATTTCTTCAAATAAAGAAAATCCTTTCAAATAAAGTAGACCTTTGTTTTTATTAAAAAGTAAAGAAAGACATGTCTGAATTATTATTTTTTCCTATTAATTCAACATTCAGTCTTAAACTCACACTGTTTGAGCAACCACTTGTGCCTCCAAGGCAGTTGTGACTGGCTAGGTCACCTTTGCTCCCTGTCCCAAATTTCCATCTGGATCTGGGTGTTCTCCATGTGAGGAATTCCCAACCCGAGGCGGATATACAGACTCACTCACTGAAGCGAGAGATCTCCTTTCAAAGACTAAGGAGCCTATTACCCCACCAGTACCCCTTTTTAAATACAGTCTCACACTTGTAGGTGTTTTTTTCTCACAAGCAGGGTGCTTAGCTCATGTACTGCTCGAATTATTTTTTTTTTTATTCATTCATTCATTTTTAGTAGGATCTCTTTCTACAATATTTGCTAATTCCCCTGCACACATTTGTGGCTTAGCTCAATCAATTTTTTTATTTATCTCAAAATAGAAAGCCTTCATGAAAATATGGAGTTATTACTCTTGCACTAAAGCTCTGCAAGAGCATTTGTGTACAGAAGTCCACAGACACATTACTTAGCGGATCCATCTGCATGTTTTTACGTTTTCAAGCTCCCTCACATCATTAGGTCTGTTAAGGGAAAAGGCAGAAAGTGGTACAAACACGGTCACATTTAGCAGAGCAGGAGGATGTCCAAAACTGAAATAGGTGGAAAAGACTCTGACTCCATCAAGCGTCAATTAATCCACCCCTTTAGCCCTGCTGATGCTACTCTCATGTGGATCTTCCTAGCACATATTTCTCTCATCCCCATAACTGGTTCCTCCTTGGAAAGCTTTTCTTTCCCCACACAGTCTGAATTCAGGCACCATATGGATCCTAAAGCAGAAAGGAATGATGCTCCTGCTCCTTTCTTCAATAATCAGCTGCCAAAGTTCTGTACAAATAACTGTGCCTTCAGTATATAAGTATTTACATGGTCATCAGTTTTATATAATGCGTTTCACCTCCAGATTGTGATTTATAAACTTTAAGATTCAGCCTCATCAATCACTGTATTGCTGACAAATGGGACTAACATTTTTTTTCTACAAAATAGGTACAGAGCATACAGAACACAATTGTTATCATTTAATTTTACTTATATACTGTATAGGTCTTTCTGCAAAAGAAGCATGAATTTCTAGGTAAAAAAGGTTTCACCTGAATATATGAACCCATCTGCTAAAGTGATGTTTCTTCAACTGACAGCTTTCTTCTCCATTTTTTAAATTTTTGTTGCTTTTTGCAGTGTGAAAAATGATTTAGAGAAGGAAGAACAGAAGAAATTTAAAGTCCTGGGGTCTGTTTATTCATATATTTTGCTATCAGCGTCGTAACAGAATTCAAAACAGACTCTTATTTAGTACCATTTTTTTCTCTGACATATGGTGTTATCTACATCATGGTTTATTTTTGTAAACATTAACGTCCTTAAGTCCATGCAATTTTTTCCTTGTCATTTCGGTTTGGCTGTGACTTGAACTCTAAGGCTGAGTTTGTAATGTGGAAGATTGTATACGTGGTATGCAGAATGCATTCAGTATGTTTCCATGTGCATGTGTGGCATCAACATTGCACTCGACATCAGGGCTTGGAAAGAATTCAAAAATTCTACAATACAAAGTACAAGGTTGGAAATTCCACAAAGAGATTCATAACGCTTTGTGCACTTTCTTGAATCCAAGGACATCTCCCAAATGAAGAACTAGAAATTTTTTCAGTCTTTGTTTAGCGGGCAGATCTGAGAAAAGGGTTTTGCAGTATTTGCTGCTAACACTTGAACATCCAGGGTTTGAAATCTGTGCAATGTCAAATTTACTAGGATGTGCTGGCAAAAATCTGTGCAAGTCCCCTTCTGTGTTGCATTCCGGACCCAAAGTTAAGTTTTTTTAGGCAAATGTAGACTAGGGTAGTGGAAGGTTTTGGCTTGGCTATGCAAGCAAAAGATGCACATGGTTACCACGCAGTGAGCATGTGTCTTTCAGTAAAGGTCTAACTCTGCAATGTAAATTTGGTAAAAAAAAAATTGGTAAAAAATTATTACCATCTGCTGAAGGAGAAACCTCCTCAAGCAGACAGGCCAGCTACAATCCAAACCAGATTTTTTTCAGACAAACATGTGCATTACAGAGCCAGTTGTGCCAAGCAGCAAAACCTGCAGCCACAGAAAACCACAGGTTATTTCTTGTGGACCTTCATAGCGTGGTTGCAGTTGCAGCCAAAGGACTTGCTGGGCCAACATCGGGAATTGCAAGGCCTCTGGGAAGCCACAAGGCTGGTCAGTGGTTCTCAAAACAACTGGAACAATTTCTTGCCATTGCATCCAGACTACCTGTGAGGAACTTCCACTGGAGGCTGCACAACCTGTCCCCAACATACAGGCAATGAGGGAGCACCTCCACTTGGTCCTGACATATATGGCCCTGTCTTCCTTTCATCCTAAATTCCTACAAAATGTAGCAGCACAAAGAACAGCCACTACTACCTTGGATATTTGGGTACTGGAATGCTTTATGACTTAGTATCTCCAAAGGACATGAAAAGTATGAGTAGATATATTGCACTACGGAGTCAGGGGATGAATTGATACTTTAGCTGTCATTAAGAAGTTCGTCAACAACAAAACCAGAACTTTCAACTGAGGCTATAACTCCCAGCATATAATACACGGATCAGTGGAGACTTCAGTGCTTACCTTGTATCTAACTGCCATTCATTGTCCTTTATTGCCGCTGTGAACAGGGGCTTGAGGTCTCCAGAAGGTCAAAGCTAAGCCTTGTCCCTCCACGAGGAAATAAGAGAGGGATTGCACTTCCATACAATCAGATAAGAAGACAGATGGTGAATACCACACTGTAAAGAATTGGGAAATGGGCCAGTAATGGGGTTATCTGTGAAGATCAGGGAGCAGGCGCACAGCCCTTCTACTGTCTCATTATGGAACTGGCAGCCAGATCAGTTCCCCTGTAAAATATCCAAATGTTTCCTACTAAAGACGGATTCTGTGATGCACTTACATCCTGGTAATATGGATCTTCCACATGCACGCTCTTATCGCAGTCCACTTACGGGCTGTGCTCCACAAGGACCTGATGTGCACCAAAAAACCCCTACATGCTCTCTCATCAAAATGCATTCATCTTGTGATATACTGTTGGGACACATCCAAAAATAATAAAGGCTGTTGAAGCAGTAATTGGTAGCATAATATCAGTAAGGAGAGGATTTATAAGAAAAATAATCAAAACAACAGTGTCCCCTAAAAACAGCTGAGAATTCTTTGACTTTCAGTGTTGACAACAGTTCTGGTTTTAACCTTAACTCCAAATTTTCTTTGTGTGTTTCACTCTTGAGACTAGACGTGCCTATTGTACATTAGTTTCTGTAGCAAAGCCAATTTCACAGCTTTGCATAGTTCACAGGCCTCAATTCAAAACCAATTCTGAAGTAAAATGCTGTAGATGAACCTAAAATTAATTAGAATTAGTAAATTACTAAAAGTATAATTTTATTTAGATATTTTTTGTTGTGTGTTTCTTATTTAGTGAATCAATAAATGGCTTGATTTGTAAGAATTTTTTTACCTAAAGCATTCTTTTAGTACAGATTATCTCGGAAGAGCAATTTTAAACTTTAAAAGTAATGTCTTTGACATTATGGATTTGAATAAAAATAATTTGTAAGAAAGATTTGTGTTTAGACAATGCTCAGGTATTTCATTCAGCTGTTTTTAATATATGTACACTTTCTTTGAAAATTTATGACAGTCTTTAATTATTTGTGATTCCAGACGACAAAGGCATAAGCCCCAAGCATTCTCCATATAATCAATAGAGAGTTGTGGTCACATTCTGAATATGATTTGTCACATCCCAGAATGAATGGTTAAAATGCACCTCTTAGGCCTTGTTTGCCTCTTCTTTTGTCTCTCAGTGTAGTTGTATAGAGAATGCAGCCTAAATAAGTGCAAGCACTGAACTGGAGGGTAGATTCAGCTCCTTCATTAAGCTTGCATTCACATCTGCTCTGGGGCACAGTAGGCTAACTTTGACAAAAGCAACTGCATTGAATGCCTTTTGAATCAACCACTTTCATTAGCCCTGTTCATTGCCATTCCCTCCACTGCCTGAGTAATGGTGCTGGGAGAGGAAAAATGTTACAAACAATACAGTATGTCTCATTTTTGAAAGAAACCTGCCAGTCACCGAAGGCAAACCTCAGACTCAGAGCAGTATTTTCTGATTTGGTTACTTAACGTGAGCAACCAATTAGCTAGCTTGCCTTGTATATAATAGTGACCTGATCAGACGTGTGGAATAACTGCAGTACTGATTGCAGCCAGCTTTAGCCTTGGCTTCTTTGGAAAATGTACTATTACTAGCAGTAAATTGGCATTTTTCATTGTGGCATTTATCTTATACATAAAGTGAACTTGTCCAACACCAAAAGGAACTTTTCTGAGATATGACAAGTGTGGAATATAAGGCGCAAACATTGTATTTATTTTAAATTACAATAGTATCAAAGTGATTTTTACCCCCTATATAGAACATTCATTATATTCACTAGAACTTCCATTTTACTGAAGTAATAATGTTCCTAAATGAAAGCAATGTCCTAAAATTACTTTCTTTTAGCTTTACTTCAAGGTAGTTTTCAGGCCAAAGATGACACTAATTAATTCAGAGACTATATAAATAAATGAGAAATCAATTTATGTTCATATACTGCAGAACACTTTTCTTCTCCAGCTTCATTCTTTTTAAGGTTATGTACTCTTTTTTACTGATTTATTTAGCTTAAAATCAATTCCACAGCAATGACTTTCAATCTTGGCTATAAAATTAATAACAGCCAATTGCGTGCAGACTCTCATTAATTTGAGCACTAACCAAGACATTGCAACAGGATGGTATTTAATAGGTAGATGCTGCAGTTCAGAAATTCAATTTGGATCTGATTTTGAAATGTTCCTCCTTAGAAACTCTGAGCTCTCCCAAGGCTTCAGTAATGGCTTTTTCAAGTGACATTCTGTTGCTTTCTCAATTAGGCCAACAAATCACAGGTACCTAAAGCTTTCTGTGAGGGGCCATTTCTATTTGCAATAAATGCAAAAACATCAAATGACTTCAGGGATGATAATATGTTTTAGTAGGATTATCTTGGCTTGATTTTTGTTGTTGTTTGCTTTTTGGATTTTTTCAATAAGTTGTTCACAGATATTTCAGGAAACTTGCTGCAACTTGGATAGATTTGGTCTACGGGAAATACAATAATTTAAAGCTATTGGACTAGATGCCTTATGAATTAATGATAAATGTGATTTCTTCACATAAAAATGAAACTAATAACAAAGGACAATCCAAAAGGATATGGTTAAAAGAGCAGCTTTCTTAGCACAACTTTGACGAATTCATCAGACTAGAAAGGTCACAGATTAGTTACTTTTACTGAGAGAAAATGATGGCTCCTGCACCAAAAGCAGCAACAGCACAGAAAAGGCTCCAGGCATTGAGGCATCATTTGCATTGTCTTCTAGTAACAGTCTGTCATCAATTTTATCTCAGAAAGTAGTAGTGTTAAAAAGTATGTAAGTCATACCTTTATTTTATTTTACAGCTACATTATGAATACTGTCACTAAATGTTTACTGACAATACTTTGAAGTGTGGAATCTTGGAAGAACATTTCAGTAGAATGATTATAGTGCTTTGAAAAGACATCTCTTTGGACTACTCACACCTGTTTTATCTGGCCACAGAAGTACAATTAGTGCCAGAAAATTTCCACAGATTGCTTTAAATCAGACAATTATAAATGAAAAATTGAAGAAAGCAAACTTCAGCTAATTATGCTGCAGAGCTACAAATATTAAATGTTGTCTCTCTTTCTGTATGAGATTAGAAAAATGCTTTGACCTGGGAATTTAGGAGGAAATATACTGCACTCCTAAGACATACCAAAAATACTTTCTATAAATACTGCTTCATAATTCCTCGGTATTCAACAAAAGATAAAATGCATTAGTACAAATAATGTTATCCCACTTGACCTTGCAACCCATATCTAAATCAAAGTTCATTCATATGTGAGTTCTAATCCTTTTGATTTACAGCTACATATGTTTCCTGTATTTTGTGACATAAATTTCAGGGTTACAAAAAACCGTAGACCTTAAAACAAAGGATCATTTCAAGCTAAAATTATTTAATGCTTTTGAGTGAACAGATTTACTGTTCCAAAATATGAACATTCTGTTCCATAAAATATTAGTAGTTATTTTCAGAGACTTGTACATGACAAATACAAGTAGATCAAGGTTGATGTGCAAAAAGAGGTGGTATAGTGTTTACTTTCAATTTAATACAAGATTTTAAACTAGTTGCAGTGTCAGGATTTCATTGGAAGGAAAGTTAATTTTTATTTTAGAAAGAAGTACGTTAAGAAATCACAGGAGGAAAAAAAGTCTTCTAACTCTGTCCTTTCAAATTCAGGAGCACCCTGAACTGGATCACTGAGTCCATTTGCAGTGGTACATGAGCCTGGATATGGCAGAGATGTCACTGTGGGGATTGCAAATAAGCAATGTATCAGCCAAATCATATCTTCACCACTCCTCTCAATCAAACCATTTAACATGATTAAAAGGAGGCCCAAAGGAGAGTCTTTACTCCTTCCTTCCAAATAAACATCACACCTTATTGCCCTGTTTAGCTATAGGATACAGGATGGTTTCCCAGGTCCCACATCCTGTTCTGCCTGCCTGCAACTGTCATACATAACAGCCTCTCTGCCATGCCATACTAACCAAGGCATGGGCCACAGGGAGCTGCATAGGGAGCTTGATCTGAGAGTGACAATGCTCAGTATGAATAGTCACAGTATGAATATCATGTATTTTGTCCCTCCTTACACTTCCTGAGAACTTTTTATCAGTCTCCAAGTCAGATACAAACTGAAGAGCCTTCTTTAAAAGAACAGTCCAAAGTGTTATCATGGACCATAGTCCAGCAGTCACTGGCTTACCTGAAGGGTAATTCTGGATAATTTTGAACACTTCAAGATACGCAAAATTCCCAGAAGGCAAAGACGTATAATCTGTCCTGTCTGTCCTATAGATTACAGACTTAAAGGTACAGACAGATCTTTTGTCATATAAACCTGGAAGAAAACATTTCCTTCTTTTTGTCACCTTTATACATTGGCTTTCAGGTCATCCTTATGTGGTTGCTGAACATCTACTGTGGACATCAGCCAAGCTCAGTTTTTATGAAGACTGATTTTTTCTTCTAGTCTCTACTCTATGTTAATAACATAGCCCTTATCCAGATAAGCACGAGTATAAAGACTTAGAAAAGAACAGCTGATCTCTCTTTCTGAACAGCTAATAACAGTTCTAAGCAGCTAGCCATAGGTTAAAACAAAAGGAACAATAACTGAAACACGTTACTGTCCCAAAAAATGATAAAATGTCCTTTTCAGAGACAAGTGTCATACAGTCAAAAGTACAAAAAAAAAAGTCGTTATGTCCACTTAATCCTTCTGTAACTATGGATTTGTTTTCTACATTTAGTAATTTTTTTGTTGTTTTCAGTGTACTAGGCTCTTCCCATATGGTTTTCATATACCAATTACATCTTATTCTTGAAATAATTTTTCTTCAAATAGCCTAAATTTTTCTTCCCTATTGTTGTTCATAACCACACATAATTGAAGAAAACATCCTTAAAAACTTTTCAATTTCCCTGTCTGTCTCAATTGTCTGTGTTTTAGTGAAGTTATGTTTTATCTAGCTATTTTAAACTTTTCTCATTATTATATTTATTTGGACCTTTCCCTGAGGTCCATCCAGTTTTTTAATGTGTTCCCAGTGGTGATACACTGGGAATTGTAGAGCAGTGCAGATACGACCTAGGAGCTGTATGCAGTTGCAGTTTAAATCACCCTGCACTACAACATGTTTTTTGGGGGGGTTTCTTTGATGCCTTGAACAAAAAATGTTGTTGGGGTTTTTTGCTGCCACATGCCATTGACAGTTAGCCCTTAAAGCTTGTCACTCATACTGCCCTTTCATTTTGGCATCTCTTTGTTGCAAGTCACTGGCTACCCATGTTCCATGTTTTGAATTAGTTTCACCAAATATCTTATTTTGTGTTTCTAAGTGGAATGAACTCTCTTCTGCTCATAATATTAACCTTCTGATCATAGCATGTTCAGTTCTTCTAGGCTTCTATTCACAATAGCTGACTAATAAATTTAAATAGGGCCAAAGGGAATGCAATGCAACTATGAAATATGTAGTCTTAAAGAAATGTGAATATGTCACTGCATTCCTTTGCTCTGCTTTGTAAGCTTAATGTCCTTTTATTCATTTTTGTTGACCATGAATAGAAATTATATTTCTTGTGAAACATTATTTTCCCAATTAACCTATTTCTTGACCTTTATTCTGTCATGTTTTCATTTTTGTTTACACAGAGCTCTACTTTTTTTTCTGTTTAGTACTTATTTACACATTTCTAAATGGGTGCCATTAAAACATAGCCTATTTATGCATCAAAATAATAGAAACACCTGCATTATTCAATTTTTTGTAGAATTTCAAATGTATATAAATAATATGATACTTGATGTCACCTTCAAGTGTTTTCCCACTATGGGTGTTTTATTCCATATCTACTATTTCAAAGCAGGAACATCTGGCGATCACAATATGCCAGTTTAGTAGGTCAGGTGTAGAAAATATGTGCACCAAAAAAATATGTTTCCTCGTGGTTTCTGTATCTTTTACTCTGGAGAAATCCCATGCCTTCCGTGCAATGAGAAAAAAATGTCAACAGCATCTGTTTCTGCTGCTGTTTGTTTTAGATAAATATCACGAAGAACAAGGTTTTAGAGTATTGGAGATCAAATCATCTAAAATTATTAAAGTATACTATTTGTATTGTTTTAACCTGGTTGTAAATGAAGTACAAATCTACTTTAATGCCTGTAACTTGATTTTTTCTTTTTAATGAAGGTGAAATTTGAAAGATAAAATGTTAGGTTTTTACATAAATAGAACTGGAGGAAAAGAGTTCGTCTGGACTTCTTAACTTTTACTCCCTTCTTCCATCTGAAATGGTGTGCAACCTCTAGACAAACTTGACATCTATCTGGCCATTCTAAACTTATTACTTACATCCAAATAACTAAATTAAGGCAATATACCAGTTAATTTATCTGTCAGAGAATGAATATTACACAGATAAAACATATTTGTCTCTAAAAGACTTCAAGGTCTGCCAACAACTTTTAAGAAAGGTATTTGTGGGTATCAGAATAATAAAGTTCTTTAAAAAATTAAAAATTGAAAGGAAGAGACATGCAAGTCTGATAACTTTGAGTAGTATTTCCAGAAAAGACTAGTCTTTTTGGCCTTGATGTTTGTTCCAGCTTGAATGGACCACTGCTTACAGATGACTTTCTATCTCACATCCCTCACTCTACTGGCTTTCCTCCAATAACTTCTGACACATTTACATTTGTTCATAATTCCTTTTCTTCCAAGAACATTACCATCATTTCTTGGAACAGTTCTGATTTGTTTACTATGTGGTTCACAGCCACCATTTCAGGAAGGCAGTTTGGATGTTTAAAAATGCCAAACTCTTACATACTCTGAAAGTTTTAAACCCAAATGTGTAGAATACTCATGACATGAGCTGTTCTTATAAGAAACATTTTTTCTCCTAATGTCATGAATCCATGCATGAAACTGATAATATTTAAATTTCCAGAGGGCTCCTTTCCCATTGTAATTTTACCCCAAATCAAAAGACAGCTGTGTATTGTTTTAAATGCTGATTTTGACTTCTGCATAGCTCAGTCACTGTCAGGTAGGAAAAGGTTTGGATTCAAATTATCAGTTTAGACCAATTTCTAGTTGAAGTTTTTCTTATTTCTAGTTTACATAAACTTATCTATCAGAACTTCTGGGTAGTGAAAATCAGGACAAAAATTTTCAAGGTGAATTTCCACCTATTTTCTCATTTGAACCACTGACTGCTTTATGCTGGAATCCTATTTGCAAACCTTAGCAAATATGGGCCAACTCTTATGTTCATAACAAAGTATTTTTACATCTAACTTCATCTACATCCAGATTTCACTGGAAAGACTTCACATGGGTTTTCTTACAGTATGTAATGGAAGTTTAATTTGTTATTTTGAATCAATCATTTTATGCTTCTTGAATTCTGCCTAAGTATTTCATTATGTGCTGTCATGAAATCTGATGGCTTCAATTAGATATTTCATGTTTAAGAATGGTAAGATGTAAAACCAGACACCTCAGAAAATTAATTTTCATATTCATGTTTTGTAGAACTGTGCATTTGTGTTGCACTGTTTTCAACAGAGAATTGAATACTGTGAGTAGATCTTCATCGTGTGTCAATTCACAGAGTATGTGTAGTTGGACAAGTTTATTTATCTAGAAGATTTGTATATATGCCTTAATTAATTTATTAACACACTCCTTACATTTTATATTGGTTATGGATAAAGAGTTGTAACATAAAAAGAGAAATGTCAGCTATATTGACTCACACTAAAGGATTAGCTAACCATGTACCCACTCTCCTGCAATGGCCAGTAGAAGCCAAGCCCTTGCTGCATCACTCTCAGCGCATTCATGTGGCAGGAACATCTCACCACACCAGAAAAGACTGTGAATTTTCATGAAGACTTAGAAAAGAGACCTGAATTGTGACTGGAGTTGAGTGAAGCTCGCACTGGTTTCCCAGTACAGGAGGTTGCTGCAGACCCCAGTGTCTGATGCAAGAGGACAGGATTGTCTCCAAATCCGCACTCCTCTACTGCCAGGAGTCAGGGTTGCAGGACAGGAGCTCTTGCTCTGTTCTTACCCCAGTCTCCGGCCTCATGGAGCTCATCATGTTTCCACCATGCAGGCCTCTCCTGCACATCCCTCCTGAGGCATGTCTCGCCTTTACCACTTTGTAGAACCTGGTGAGAATTTCTACTTTTCCATCTTCTAAAATCTCTAGATAAGGAAGTTTCTGACCCATGAATATTTGGGCTTAGTTTATAGTATACCTCGGTTTTGTAAGAGCTTGCACAGAAAACAGATTACTACAGTTTCTTATTTCAACTATTGCCTACCCAAAACCTGAAAAAGGCACTATATTTCCAAAGTTATTTTCTAAATCTCCAAAATAAAAATTATCATCTTGTCACTTTCATTCTTTAGATTTACAGAATAATGACAGATAGCATCTTTCTAAGCATTCTAGAGCCTTAGGCGAAACTCACTTAGAAACAGCACATACAAATACTATAATAATGAACACATAATAATGAAGGCTAACGCACAACACAAATATTGCATCTTTCCCTGTTTTATCTTCAGCTTGAAACAATATTTCTATACTCAAAAGCAAATCATATGTCCTGAAGTTCTGCTTATTTAAAATATTTCTTACCTAGGCACTGTATATTATAAAGAAATATAAAGTAATATAAATACATACTGCATGATTTTCTATAGCAAGTAGTATGTTTATGCGGTCTATCTATCTTCAAGATAAATTTTCCTTTGAGCATTGCTTTGTAGCAGGGTTTTACACAAGAAAGTTGTGAGGTTCATTGGTTTGGCATGAGAATATTACTCTTTAAAGTACACTTTTTTCTTTTCTTGCCTTCAGGGGCAGTAAGTCCATATAGCATTTAGCATAAAGGACACTTTTCATTATTTTCTAAAATGGATTTCCAAAGTTTCAAGACAAGAATGAAAAAACTGATTAAAGTATAAAAAGAAAGTGCATATTTATCACCTTACAGCTGTATAAGCATAAATTACTAGTATTAGGCAATTGCCAGCTCCTCAGGTTCCTGGTCTCAGGAGAAAATTAAAAATTGGTGCTTTTTTTTTTAAATAGCTGAGCAATATTTACCCTGTCCATCACTCATTCTCACTTTTTATAGCAAGTATTCAGATTATTTTCACATTCTGATTTATCCTGTTTCCTCAAAGTGATCTGTGGAGCTTTTTCATCTCACTTCAGAAAAGCTCTCTTCTCAAGCAGAAGCCTTATACTCATGACTCTGATTACATCAAATCACAAGAACAATATTAGATATTTTCTGGTTTTTTACTTCAGATTTTTAACCCTTCAGCTCTTACTAGTTCCTTTATTTTAACTGATTGGACAGTTGGTTGATGGACTGTTCTTTTAAGCATAGGTTTTTCCCATTCTTTATTGATGTTTACACTAGCATTTGGACTTTGTTTGAATTTTTGGTTTCTCCCTAGCATGAAAGAAAGACAGCAAGAGCAGGCATGTTTCTAATAAAAAAAAACCAAAGTGTTATTAGGCAAGATTCAAAGTCAACTTAAAGCTAGATTGAAAATACCAAGAAAAACCTGGAATGCATTTAATAGCAGAGCAGATGTTTGTTTTGTTAGCTTTGGGTAGCCTTGCTGTCAATATATAACTTGTACTAATGGCCATTAAAATTATAAGATGCTGCTGTTTGAACTCGGTCAGCACCCTCATAGGTACTATGCCTAAAAAAGAGTTATTTTTAATTCTGTGCACCCACTGTGGAAGGAAGGTTAATGGTCATATTCACCATTAGAAAGCAAAAAAGTCTGGCCACTGCAGATGTCTTTCACTATTTCTGCTAAAAACCTGTGGGAATCATTGAGGCCATCAAGGACTGTTCCTGGATACACTTATTGTGCTAGAAAAAAGGTTGGGAGATAATGAAAAAGAAGAAACCAGTATAAAATGTAATGAAGGCCACCTATTCATAAAAGTGTGAAGCTGCTGAAAAGTTTTTCTGTCTGTCATTAGTTTTTCAGAGAGTATACAAATTCACAAATCATGTCTGTCAAAGGATGATCTTGGATGGCCCAAGTTTTATTGCTTCACTCGAAATACAAAGCATGTAAGTTTGTCATCTAATATTTTCCTGTCCAATTCATCTTCTCTGGAAGAGGTAAACTAAAAAAGATTATATTTTAAAAGATGGTTGTCTTTTAAAAGACAGTCTTTAAAAGAGCTTCTTTAAATAAAATATATAATCAAATTAATAAAATACATAGTCTTCTTAGGAAGCATGTATTGATTTCAATGAAACTTGCTTCATTTATGACTTTGCTGGCACAAATGGGAGCTGCTTCTTTGTATTGCAAAAGTTACTTGTAAGAATAAAGAACGGCTAATAGGATTTTGCTTCGTATATTGTATTTCCCACTTTTTGTTAAAGTCTCCATAGTACAAATGTATGCATATATATATGCATCTATACAGGCACTGCAGGCGAAAGAATACCTCTCAGATTAAATTTTTTTCCAGGCAGTTAATTTCCATCTAGTCTTCAAATAATACTTGACACTTGAATTTACACTAGCTTTAGATCCAGCATTTACTTCTTACTTTACTTTACACTATTATGCAAATATTAAGTATAAAACCAGGCTATTAATTAATATAACAGCCAAGAAACAAATTTGCAGAAGCACGGCAAGGAGAAAAATACAAGAATGTAACAGAACCTATTACACTGACTTCTTCTGGTGCTTTTAAAAACTGGTTTTATGTCCTTCTTCCTTCCTTCTCCTATTCAATCCCCTTTATTTGTTTAGAGTTTTTCTAGATGGACATTATATTCACTCCCTATTTTTAAAATATATTCATTCTTTTTATTTTTTTTTATTATTTAGAGTATAATAGTGATATGCTCTTTCGCTTTGCAAGTGTACCAGAACTCAAACGGAACAGTAAGTACAATAATACATAGCTAAGTAATTTTTTAATTCCATAATGATTGTGAAACCACTGTGTGAGAATGCTAACACTACAGAAAATGTAAACCCAGGAACGTTTGAACTTTGTTTGCAAAGAAGGTCTTTGAATTGAATTATAAAAATAACAAATTTAGTACATGTTATAAATATTAAATATTTGCAACTGCCTGAGCTCTGGGTACTACAGTAATGTATCTCTTTTAGTGGAAAGGAGAGAAAAGCTGAGATCAAACAAGACCTGCCATCTTTGATAGACTTTGCTCCTTGTGAGCAGAACTGCAGAGCAAAAGTCCTGCCAGATCTCATTATATTGTCACGAGTTTTACATTTTTTTTGTTTTAAGTTCCAGACAGCAGAGCATCCTTTAAATCCAATGATTAAGCTCAGCTTTCACCAGAAGAAAATACATTAAGGTTTTTAAAAGGCAGCAAAGTGAGCAGTAAATGGTTATTAAGGATGACATAAATAAAAAACACTGTAAGTGTTCCAGTATTTTAATTTAATGTCATCCAGAAATTGGTTTAATATGTATATGACATCTAGTTGTCTCTCTGGACATATTCCTGTCCAACCACGTTTCTGCCCCTCCCTTTCTAGTAATTTTAGGACCTATTAGCCAGGTTTATGTACATGAAAAGATAAATTGAAGTCTCAACAGATAATTCCATAAACTGTTATGAAAATCACTTTTGTTTAGAGAAAACTTCCTGATGTATGGAGGAAAGGAAAGCAAAACTTTATATTCATGCACAGAATTTTTGCAACTTCCTGTTGGCCAAACAGCGTGCGCTTGCTGGCCAGAGACATCAGCAGGCACACAGCTCCAAACGAGGCATAATGCTTACCCTGGGACCATTACAGGAAAAATAGGTTTACTGAAATGTGTGGGACTGAAAAGAGGGGAATAAATCTCTAGGAAATCAGACATCTTTGATTTCACTGCTCAGAATAAATTTGCCTTAAATCTCATCAATTCAAGTGATGACAGATGGGTATGGCAGTTTAATTGCTTTGTTTTCAGGTCACCTCATACTGTATGTTCTGCTAGAGCCTGTGAGAAGGATGACCACATGCTGCTTTCTGGCTTCTGCCCTCTGGATCAGCATAACTTCTCAAGAGGTAGGAGAAATTCCTCCTCTTTCAACAAAAAAATTAATATCTGCAGCCAGATGTGTACAACTGCAAGAGCAGACCAATGGATAGTCATGCACAGAGCAACGAAGAAGTCAAGAGGCACTATAGGAACTCCTACAGAAGGTTTTCCTGGAGACCTCAGAGGGTTGGTGTATGTTTTCTGCAACTTTGGAAACTAGCAAAGGTTGCTGGACTGAAAGGAAAGCCAAAAAATGTTCTGTCCTGCCAGGATGCAAGTGAGAAAAGCAGTATTTGTTTTCACAATTCATTTTTAGCCAGTTTCACCCAGCAATCCTGACTTTTCTCTCTGGAAATAATTCCCATGTTCCATTTTACTATTTTTGGATTTTATTGAAATATACCTCCAGAGATTGGAAGCCTTCAGCATCTTTTGGCATGCTTAGTTTCAGAGAACTGCTCTGTTTTAGTGGTGGAGCAGTTCCAACGCTAGGTATCCGCTTGACTGGGGATCCCATCACATAAGGCTCTTTCATGCCTTGAGATCATGACTCACCATTTACAAAGTATAGGGTTGGCAAGGCTGTGGCTTTCTTGCAGCTTTCTTACCATGGCAGGTACACCCAAGACCTCAAAGTCAAGTCCTCTGTGGGTTGCAACAGCCAGAGTCGTGTGATCATCTAATAGTCCTAACAATTGCTTCCATAGAGACAGGTTACAAAAGAATAATTGCTTGTAAATATTTTGGTGTTTGGGTGTATTTCAGTACTCCACATTGTTTATTCATACAGATTTTAGAAGCAAATGTAATCTCCTTCTGTTCACACTCCCTATAAATGCATCCAGCATCCTTTGGAAGGTATGGCACAGTATTAGCACTGCTCTAAACTTAGAGTAAAATTTCCTGTCTTGCAAAGGCAAAGGCTTTTCTTGGGAAAGGGAATTTTAGGGCACAGTACTAAGACGAACACAGAAATGTGTTTTCCAATGTATTCAAGTATGGGAAGTGTGAACTTCCTGTGAAAAATAATTTATGCTGATAATAAAATTTTACAATAAAACCTTCAAGTTAAAAAAAATAGAACTTGAGACAAAGCTGTAAAAGCATTAGTCTGGTGTAAAAAAATGGTGCAGCCAAAATAAAAATATTTCAGTGCCATATATTTTCGGAGTTACAGTTCACTCATCCTATATCACATTTCTTTATGAAGCTTCTCTGATGCAGCTGTTTTATTACAACAAAAGAAGGGACAGTGATGTATGTTGAGAGATGCACTTGACAGGGAAATTGGACCCACAGGAAATCCCAGAGAATCCCCCAGAAGGAATGAAGAAGTGGCATGTAAAAATTCAACTTGGCCATTGCTTTACGAGCAATTCAGCTCTTGATCGTAAGTGCTTAAGGTGCTTTGCTCTTGGAAGATTTGGGCAAATGGTGGCAAGTCGAGGGACCAGACTGTAGAAATGATCAATGATCAGCAACCTAGAAAATAAAATGTTCAAAAAGAAACTGAATTAACTGAGGTTACTTAATGCAATGAAGAAAAATAATCTGTAATCATGTAAGACAGTGGAGAGAAAGGCAATGATCTGTCCCACCCAATGGACTGGACACAAAACAATGAGTATTACACCATGAAATGCTGAAATGCTCACCCAGGAGGCAGAGTGGCCTGGCAGGGGAAAGAGACTGAGCAAGAGGAACAAACCATCAAACACAAGCAGAGTCTGAGAAGGGAGATGATACACAGCCAGGCTTCAGAAACTCTGCAAGGAGACACCAGCCCTAGGGACCCATGGAGACTGGGAAGAGTTTGCTGCAGTTAAGGAAGCTGGTTTCACCAGCTAGACTCCAAGAAGTCAGTGGGGAACAGAACAGTCAAAGGCAGATTTTTTATTTTAATTTCTCTTTAATTTCTGTCTTTTCTCCTAACGTTTTTCCCTATTTTAGAAAAGTTTTATGTTCATAATTTGAGGATTTTTTAGCGATGCTCATCAAAGTATCATCCATTAAGAGAGTTTTATCCTAAAGTCTTGTCCGCCTAGATGTCCTAAGAGGCTTTTGCACTGTATTTCATATCTTTCCAAGATGAAAAACATTACTTTAGAATGTTTTAAAGCAGACTCCATTTCAAGAAGATCCTGAAGTTGCAAATCCTTAACTCTTGTATGTCTCTTCCTAGGCTCTTATGTAATCTCCTGCACATTTTCCTTCCTCTTGCAATAATAGCTTCAAATAACTAAGTTATTCAAAATTTAAGTTATGCTTTTACTCAGAAGAAGACAGAGTTTGTGTGTCAAAAAATTGTTCGGAAGTCAAATTTAAATTTAGCAATTATAGATTCACTTGTGCTCATCAATTTGGTAATGCTTATAAAAACAGATTTTGTGACGGGGTTTTGTTTGTTTTTGTTTTGTTTTGTTTTGTGGAACACTTGTCCAAATTATTTTGCTCAGTGATTATTTACTTTTGATACCACTCACTTTGAACTAGCCATGCCATCACTTCTATGAATATCATTCCCTGCAGTCATGTTGTAATTTTGACATGTGGAAAAGCAATTTGAAAAAGGGCTTTATAAAAAGAATTTCATCAGCTGTTGAGCTACCTGTATGATATATATTTTCATTCCTTTCATTTTTATTTACTGTTTATTTCATATAATTTACTATTGAATATGACCTCTAATATGCTCTACTTGAAAAATTTCAAAGCATTTTTCCATTTTTCGAAGAATAGGTGATTATAAGGAAGCATGGGATGGTGCACACTGCTGATTCCTGTTCTATTTAACTAGTGGTAGATGTGCCTAAGGTGGCCCCAGTGCTGGGCCCTTCCAGTACCCTGTACTGACTGAGATGGTTTTTGTGAGACATGGACCTCTTTTTCCTACAGAAAAAGATGGCAAAACACTTAGCTCCTGCCCAAGCAGGAGCAGGAGATGGTGGCAGGCACTAGGATGTTGGTGAAGTCTGATGTCACCTCCAGGGTTTGGTAAAGAGCTGTGGCAAAGCATTCTCCAAGGGCGAGACCAAAGGAGAAATAAGTCCAGTTCTACCCGGGTTTCTCCCGAAGCAACTGCCTCTTCACCAGAGGGATTCTGGCATAGTTTCAGTGCGACAATCAGATGCAACTTGCTGTGACTAAAGACTGAGGCACCAGGCCCAGCCAAAAGCATTTTTAAATAACATTCCTTCAAACTGCACCGTCTGTTCATTCTTCTAAAGAACACTTAAGACTTCGTACTTTTAAACAAATGGATTGTCCAGGGCAATTCTGCAAAAGTAATTCAGGCTGAACTGAAAATATGTACCACAGACATGGGACAAGCAATCCAACCTGGGAGAGTGAGCTGCAAATCATCCTCCCTGACAATATGAAGTCTTCTTTTTTTTTTTTACTTTTTCTTTTTTTTTTTTTTTTCCCTGTCTGGCCCAATTAGTTTGGACTTTCTGCTGGAAGCTGGCAGTACTGTACTTCTTTGCATTCCATAACCTCTGTTGTGTTCAAACCACAAGTGTGAATTTGCCAGGGGCTGGTTCCTCGGGTGCATCAGGACAGAATGGGTTTTTCTGTATTCCTTTGTTGCTCTGACCTATGTTCCTCTGTCATGTCCTTGCTTTTAAGATAGGAACCTTGTTTTTAAAAGTTTACCTCCATTTAATTTTTGTGTTACAGCATTTGTAAATACTTTTGACATATAGACTTGTAATTATTTCATGGTTTCACAGCACCACAAGATCAGCTCCAGAGGAAAGAAAAAAAGGTTCACAAAAAGAACAAATTTTCTTTAAAAATGTAATTTGTTAAGTATGTTTGGAGCTTAAGTATCTAAAAAACTACAGATGCCTTTTCACAACTTTGTAACTTAAAAAAAAAAAAAGTGAATGTTACCATTTCATTTTGGGATACAACAAGACAGAAAGTGTCTGTTTTTTGTGTTCTGTATCACATTACAGAAAATGTACTGTTAATGTTGAAGTCTTTTTTTCCTATTCTCAAATCTCATTTCTTAGTTTCTTCTCAAAATATTTAAATTGAATTGTGTTTCCCCACAGTGTACTTGCTCTCAGAGTCACATAACTTCATCAGAGGGTTACTATATCAAAGAAATCTGATTATTATTAAAAAGTATTTGGTTTCCAGTTCTATTTGTAAATGTGCTCTAAAACTATACGTTGAATCATAGAGTCCCCTTGTTATTTTTGTATAGGAGGTAGTCGTTAAATAGATTTTGGTATCAATTTTAATATTCTCTTTTCCTGACTTTTCATTCCTGCTTAATTTTTAAGAATATAAAACAGATTCAGCAACACTATCCACACCTTTTTTGAAGAAAAACTGGCTTAGCTTTCCTTCTTTTTTTTTTTTAAATGTTTTGCCAACTTGTCAGTTTGTCAGCAGTCCACAAATTAGCAGTGTCCTAAATCTCCTCTCAAATCATCTGGGCAAACACTACCTTCTTCATGTGTGATAAATTAAATGTGATGACATACCTGAGAGTCTCCATTTAGCATTCATTTTATACAAAAGAAACCTCATTTTCTCTGGAGCTAGAAGCAAAGCAGAAAACACATAACAAATTAACCAAAGTTGTCAGCACCACCGATATCCAATCTTAAAAGGGAACAAAAATAACAAAAATGATCAAAGGAGGAGTCCTCAACACCATCTAACATTCTTCCTCTTGTGAGAGAAAAATCTGCTTGTATTTTCTCATAATTTTAAACTAATTTTTGTTATTAATATTCAACTAAGAAAATAGCACAGAGTCATATCATATATGTATTGGTATTTGCAACTAATGACTGAAGATTCTTTCACACTTGTGATATTACTCAGAGCACAGTAGCTGTACCTAATTTGACCTATCTCATTTTGCTCTTAAAATTGTTATAATCTGGGCAAGTTTCAGTCTGATACAATAGGCTGTACAAACACTGGGGAAGACCCTGCACGCACTGCTATATGCTGAAACTGTCGTATTAGACAGTTCTGCTCCTGTGACATTTAGTTCCACACAGACCCACCAGAAGAATTCAGAGACATGTATTTGATGGGAGGGGGATTTGAAAAATATTGTCTCTTCTGTAGAAATTATTTTAACATTTAATTATTTTTAATGAGGAAGCCATTTTTGCCCAAGCTAAATATCCCTGAATATATCTAGTTCTATTTTTAAAAGTATGCCCTCACAAGTAGCACATTTCATTGAGCAATCAAAAAACTCTAAAAAGCGTCTTCATATGAAACAATTACAGCGGTGAATAATTAAATGTATCAGAAATCTGTGCATAAGGGATATTACTCTTGAGTTTTTAGAGCAAAAAATTCATCTGTACCATCAAAGCATATATGTTGCCTGTACTTCAGAACCAATTACTGCAGGAAGAAGAAAAGTAACATGTAAGAGCAGAAAATCCATCACAGGTGGAGAGGAGGTAAGAACAGAATACTAGTCTGTGTCTGCAGCTTCTGAGCAGGGACAGGTTCAGGCCCCATTATTCACTTCATCATTGCAATGATACTTGATAACAAACCTCTGGACATCCTGACAAGACAAACTCCCCCAGTACAAATGCAAATGCACCCTCAGTAGTTTCTGAGGTGACAAGGTGTCCTAGTTACAGTGGCTGGGACCAGTTTATCAATGTGTGGGTGTAACAAGAACTGTGTATTCCATACCTTCTCTGCCATTTATCATGAACTGTTAATGCTGCATTGTTTGCAACAGCTGCTCAGGACACACCTGACACCTCAGGCTATGAACTGGGTGTTTGAGAAAACAGAGATAAGAGGGTTCCCTGTCTTCACACCAATGATTCAGGTATGATAACTCCCCTCCGGGAGTCATTAGCACTTTCACACCCGACCTGAGGTGTCATGTCTGCTAATGGGCCATCAAATAGACCAAGATATCCTGTGACTCACTGAGTAAATTGCCCATTGTACAACCCCTCACCCTGTGGAAGGTACTAGGTGTTCCCATCTGAACCCAAGCATATGTAAGCTTGGGGTCTGGGGACTTGGGGGACTCACTCATCTGATTGAGAGGAGGACCAGAACCTCAAGAGGACTGCAACTGCCACTCTTGACCAGACTGCGACCACCAACTTTTTTGAAGGAAAACAGGTGTTCCTTTGGACTCAGGGGGACCACGTGGTGCTCAGCACAGGGCCTGGTGAGCACCACACTGTTTGCGCCCCAGAGGGCTGGGTTGTACAACTGGGTTTTGTGGGCTAAAACCAATTTTTCTTTATATTAGTGTATTTATTGTAATCTTTTTATTAAATTGTAGTTCTGACCTCTAAACTCTTTTGAGCTGGGTTCATTCCTCCTGCCAGTTTACTTTAAAACCAGCACACGAGCATATAAAGAAGATCTAGGGCAGTGTGGTAAACAAAGCGGTCTTGAGAATCCAGAGAGGTCCCAGCATCTGAAAACTGGCAAACATTGTCCTGATTTTCAAGGGCAAGAAGGAGGACTCCGGACACAACAGGCCTGTCAGTCTCCCTTCAGTGCATGGCAAAGTTACTGAGAAAATTATTCTGGGAAGCATTGAAAAACACCTGAAAAATCATCAGTCACAGCCAGCATGGCTTCATGAGAAGACAGTCCTGCTTATCAAATCTGGTTTCCTTTTATGACAAGGTAACCCATCTGGCTGATCAAGGGAATCCAGTTGATGTCATCTTTTTGGTTTACAGTAAAGCTTTCTATATTGTCTCTCACAGGATCCTTCTGGACAAACTGTCCAGCACAGCTGGATAAACACATCATGTGGTGGGTGAACAATTGGCTCACTGGTCGAGCACAGAGGGTAACAGTGAATGGGGGAACATCAGACTGGTGACCTGTCACTATTGGGGCTCCACAGGGCTCCATCTTGGGCCCTGTGCTCTTCAATATCTTCATAAATGACTTGGATGCAGAACTGGGAGGGGTACCAAGCAAGTTTACAAACAATACAGAACAGGGAGGAGCTGTTGACTCCCTTGAAGGCAGGGATGCCCTGCAGAGAGACCTGCAGAGGACTGAGCAATCACCTGGGATGGGGCAACTCTGGATGTATGGACAGATTAGGGAATGAAACGTGTAAAAGTTTTGGTTGGCTCCCAGCCAAGCCCACAGCAGAACCACACAGCCTCCCTCCTCCCGAAATGGAGAAAGGAAAAAAAAAACAGTAACAGAGGAAAATTGCAGCAAAAATATATTTCT
>VWZG01007838.1:363258-386885 GCA_013396735.1 Grallaria varia
TTGTGCCCCAAGGGGGCTGGGTTGTACAACTGGGTTTTGAGGGCTGAAACCAATTTTCCTTTGTATCAGTGTATCTATTATAATCTTTTTTATTAAATTGTAGTTCTGACTTCTAAATTCTTTGGAGTTGGATTCATTTCTCCTGCTGGTTTACTTTTAAACCAGCACAACAATTAAGCACTATGTACACATGGGTAGGAACCCCAAGGAAACCCCAACCAACCCCAACGGGAAAAGGGGAAAAAGGGAAGGGGAAAAAAGGGCAAAAACGGGTAAAACCACAACAGATATACACAATCGGAACTCAGGGATTAGCTTAACAAAATAACTAATACAATAAAATCTCACCCCTTCCCTTAAGAACAGCAGAATTCTCCCCCTTTGGACGCGACTTGGACAGAGCCCTCGGCTCAGGCGTCAGCCCATGAAGACAAGCGGGGCCTAAACACTGAGAGCTGCTGTCTCGGAGCTGGTGACCGGGAGGAACGCTGGAGCCCAAGAGAGAGAGGACCTCCCCTGTCACCTATCTTATATGCACCTGATTACATAAGGGAAATAGGATGGAATACTTCCTTAGTTTTTGACCCCAGTTGTTAAGGAAGGCCTAAAGAGCAACAAACCTCACCAAAGCCTAAAATTTAAACTACCACAAGATGATAGAGAGCAGTGCTGTGTAAAGAGATCAGGGGATCCTGGTGGATGGAATTTGAATATGAGTCAGCAGTGCCCTGGCAGCCAGGAGGGCCAACCATGTCCTGGGGGCATCAGGCAAAGCATCACCAGCTGGTCAAGGGAGGGGATTGTCCCGCTCTGCTCTGCACTGAGGTGGCTTCACCTTGAATACTGTGTGCAGTTTTGGGCTGCAAAATATAAGAAAGATACTCAACTCTTAGGGTGTCCAAATGAGGGCAATGAAGATGATGAAAGGCCTTGAGAGGAAGCCGTATGAGGAGCAACTGAGGTCACTTAGTCTGTTCAGCCTGGAGAAGAGGAGTCCAAAGGGAGACCTCATTGCAGTTACAACTTCCTCATGAGGGTAAGAGGAGGGGTAGACACTGATCTTCTTAATGTGATGACCAGTGACAGGAACCAAGAGAATGGTCTGAATCTGTGTTAGGGGAGGTTTATGTTGAATATTAGAAAAAGGTTCTTCCCCCAGAGGGTGGTTGGGCCCTGGAACAGGGTCCCCAGGGAAGTGGTCACAGCACCAAGCCTGACAGAGTTCAAGAAGCATTTGGACAATACTTTCAGGCAAATGGTGTGACTTTTGGGGATGGTCCTGTGCAGGGCTAGGAGCTGGACACATTCCCTGTGGGTCTTTTTCAACTCAGCATATTCTGTGATTCTGTGAAACTACCAAAATTTCAGGTTCCTGTCAAAACCAGGTAATCAGTGCCCTTGACACGCAGAACAACTCATTTATTCAATGAGTATGTTCCTCTGAAAATGACTTAATGAACTTCAGAGCAAGTGCTGAAATACTTGGAAGTCATAAGCCCCAGCAAATACTGAAGCAACAGAACAGATTTCCTGTTCCAATATTTTTTATCTTGTGCTTCTAAGTCCTAAGTGGTTATATTTTTAAGCCAAGTATCTTTTGACATATAGAACTCAAACAAAGCAGCAGAGAAGTCCTATTTTTCACCTGCTTTACCGTTATTCACAACCAAGGAAGTACAATTCCTGCCAGGGATCATGTCTGCTCTAGAGTTATTCTCTAACAGGCCTACAGGAGTGTTCAGGAGCAGCTCCTCATCACCAGCAGTGAAAGCTTCCTCTTTCTCCCTCTGTTCTGGTGATCTACAGTGATTGCAAAACACTAATTCTTACTCCATCCACTTACATCCACTAGCATACTTGATTGATTGTCTGTGTGCTACAGGTGAGTAGCTGTCTAGCCACCTCATCTAAAGGCACAAATAGGCTTAGGGAAAATATTTTCTAGCATTTTTTATGTGATCCTGGTCGTTATACAAGTATTCTGGCCAGGATGTAAAATAAGTGCCTTAAAGTCCATAGAACTCTAAAGCAAGATTTATTTGGTTGCTTTTCAAAAAATTGTTTTTTGTGGACGGTAGCTTACAAATATGGCAGCAGTATTGGTTAAACCCAGACCTTAACTACTATCTCTTAATAATGATATTTATCTTTCTCTGAATTCAAGACTGGAATTTAATTATATTTAGGCTGATCACTAACACCAATTAGAAGCAAAAGAAGTTGAGAATGTTGATAAAGCACAGCTTTTGAAAGCTGTACTTATACACTTCTACTGCTACCTTTAAAAAATCCCCTAATTTTTCCACAAAGTTCTCCTTTATAAAGTTTGCATACAAACTAACCCAGTAAAACCTGGTGCCTTCCTCCACCCACATCTCTCTACATAACCTTTTTAGTATGAGTTTGAACAGGACTAGTTTTACTGTTTCCTGATCCTCAGCTACTGTACACAATGTTAATTATCATCTTAGTCATCATCATCATCCTTACAGCTGGGGACACCTGTGTCTAGCTGGTATCACACTCTTGGCTTTCTAGAATGTATGACGTAAAGCAACATGTTTAATTCTGTGGCTGAAGATAGTTTTTGTCTTTTCTATGTAGCTATATTTGTCCAAGCCACCTACTTACCAGAGGTTCCAAGTCTGTTCAGATGTTTATGTCTAAACCTTACAGACACTGGTGCTGATTTATCTGCCAGTAAAGGCAGTCTGAGTTTGCATGGATAACACTGCCCCATGCTGGTTCATAGGGAAAATTCCCTGCTGACTGTCTTTTACCAAAATTGTAAAAAGTGTTCTGTAATTTTAACCTGTACGCTTGTTTCATCCTTTTTCTTTTGGATGCTAATTGTTCTGTCTTCAACAATGTTTCTCAAATAACACACAAAACATTCCACTTTGATGTTCCTGAGAACAAAACAGAGGACTAAAAATGTGACTTTCTAAGTTTCACTGGAAGAGAAAACTCATTAATCAACAACACACAGGACATCACCTCACAGAGCTCATGAGAACAGAATTTCTGCAGACATTGATGGAAACTCTGTGATGTAGTCAGGCTGAAAAAGTATAAAAGAGACCACAAAAGCATTTTAAGTCCCACTCCCAGGAGTTCAGTGCTATGTATATTGCTCTATAACACATAGATAGATAGATAGATAGATAGATAGATAGATAGATAGATAGATAGATAGATAGATAGATAGATAGATAGATAGATAGATAGATAGATAGAGCTATATACATTTATAGACCTCTAGCTATGGTCTAAATTTGCAGTTTCTGGATTTTTTTTTTTTCTTTTCCAGGAATAGAACTTCAGTGAGCTGAATTGTGACTGAGAATTCTTTCTGCAGTCTCTACATGCTCATGGACACAGTCTATCTAAATGAGATAGAGTTAATGTAAGTAAAAGTTTACAGTCACAAAATGAGTCAGTTACGTTTTTTCCCTTTAAATATTGAATACAACTATATTGGCAACATACAACTATCATTTTGAAACAGGCCATTAAAGGAGCTGGAGGCAAGTTAAAATTTTTATGCTTTGCCGTTCATGTCAGGACTATAATTAGTTCATAAGAAATGCAGGACTGGCACTACAGAGCTTCACCCTGTAATCCCAGGAGCATCACACTGTATGGGACAAGTGCTAGCTAAACACTGTGAGTAGCAGGATAATTGCCACCAAATAGACTGATTTATCACAGTTTATCCACTGAAACCTGCAAATTAAGTGATCATATGTTTGGATAACAAAATTAAGTCTGGGACTCTGATACAGAAGTGAGACAAGGATGTAAATACAGGAAAATATTAAAACCTGAAGGAGAATCCACAGAGAGAGGAAGAGAGGCTGAGTGGTGACTTCATTGCTCCGTATGGCTTCCTGAAGAGGGGAAGTGGAGAGAGAGATCTTCCCCCTGGTATTCAGTGATAGGATGTGTGGGAATGGTTCAAAGCTGCATCAAAGGAGTCTCAGACTTGATATAAGAAAGCACTGATTTGCATGGAGAGTGGCCAAACACTGAAACAGGCTTCCTAAGAGGTGGTCAATGCCCTATACCTGTCAGAGTTTAGGAGGCATTTGGAAAACACCCATAATTTGGGTTGGACTTGATGATCTTAACGGTCTGCTCCAACCTTAACAATTCTGCGATTCTGTGACTCTGTAAGAACATGGTTTAACTTTGGCTGAGCCCTGAATTGGACTAGATGACCATTTTAGGTACTGGAATCTCCTCTCTTCTCTTCTCTGCTCTTCTCTCTTCCTTCTCTCCTCTTCTTCTCTCTTCTCTTCATACTCCGAGAATCTTTTAACACCAGAGTGACATAGTCAGTGGAAGAAGAAAACTAAGAGGTTCTTGTAGCAGGGCTGAAACAGGAGACGTGAAAGAAATAATGATCATTCCAGAGCAGCCTGACTTCTCTATTAAGAATATGGATGAAATAAAATGTTTAAAGACATGGAGATGTTTCTCCCTTGCTGATAGCATGAAGTAGCAAATTGTGTGTGTGTCTATCTGTATGTCTGTCTGTGTTGTACAGCTCAGTTCAGAAAGATCTTATAACTGCAGAGAAGAGAATGTAAGAGTATCCATGCTGGTTTGTTCATGACTGGTCTACAGCAGTAGACATAAGTAGATGACAGAAGGGAGCCTAGGAAATGGAATTAATCTCCACTGATCTTGACACACTTTCCCAGCTTCTTCCCTGTATTTATAAACATCTATAGCATCATTTCCTGCGTTGAGGCAGATGCTTTATTGAGAATAAATATTGTATTTGTATGCGTTGCTATACCATATAAAAATATAGATATATGCAATGAAATATGTATTGTTCTGTAAAAATATTTTTTTCTGGTAATATCTGTTTTTCACAACCTATAGTTTATGAAATCAGCACTGGCTATGGGTTGGAAGGAAGAGGAAAACATTCAACTATCAAGCAACCAGCTGTCAGATAATACATGAATAAATAAAATTCCCATTCTCTGTCTGAACATTAAAAAAATATCTAAACCCAAAAGTGGCAGAGCAAAAAGAAAGAGACTCCTAATCAAACTGGAAATGCTTAACCACTCAAACAGTTGTGGCTGGCCATGAAGTAGAAACAGATGAACTATCATAGAACATTCTTTATTTTGCCAACACAGCACTGCAAAACAATGAAACAAGATTGCAAGGATCAAACAGAGAGTTAAGAAAATCAAAACTATACCTCAAGAATGTATGCGCTGGTTCACAGTTGCCACCCTTCATTTTAGACAGCCTTTGTTCAGTAATTTTCTCCCTTTACTTTTTCAACCTCTGGGATTTTCAGTAGATGTCTCCGATTCAGATACAACTCAATATGGCTCCCATGCAGAGCAGAAATGTTACATGGTCATCACTCAAAATGCTGTAGACCATTAACTCCTTTGAGAGTTAGTGATTCAATGAGATTAAACATATGTAAAGATATCACCTTTAAGAAACGCTCTTAAAGATGATCAGACATGCTACGTTGAATTTTATGAAAAGTTGTCTAATTTACTAAGATAATTTTGGTGGGGTTTTTTTTTTTTTTTGGTTGGTTGGTTTTTTTGGGGTTTTGTTGGGTTTTTTTTTGGGGGGGGGGAGGTGGTTGGTTGATTGGTTGGTTGGTTGGTTTTTTTCCAGGGGAGGAGGAATTTCTGCCTTGTTGGCTTCAAATTTTAAGGGCATGATATTGTGAAGTACTATATAGCCATAGGCAGCAAAAGTATTTCATTTCAGATCCTCTCCTGGGACCCGTCTTCATGATCCTTCAACTCATAAGGAAATATAAGAAAGCAGCACTGTGACTGCAAAATGGGCTCTTTGTAGGCCTTCATTTGTGGCCCTGGCAGCAAAGGGTCAGGGTATGAACAGATCTTGTTGCAATATTTATTTAGAAAGAATGTTCTCTTCCACAACGTAAACACTTCTTATAAGGGTTTTCTCCTCTAATGAAGAGCAGATGTCTACCCCTCCCAGGACTGAATGCTTTTGCTTACTTTTGCCTAAGTATGTCTCCCTTCTTTTTCTAGGGAAGAACAATAATATTTTCTTCCCTTCTTGTAACAAGTGTACCAGAATCCCCATCAGAATGGAGAAATGCTGGTTTTAGTGTATTAAAAAATTATTATGAGGATAATGACTAATTGCAAAAAAAAAAAGAATAATTTTCTTGGGCTTCTTGATTTGATTTAATTCACACAAAAGAATAAAAGCCTCAAGCATGAATCTTCCACATACTTTTTTTTTTACTGACATTTTGTGTATAGTTTCCTACCTTGAGATTTCCTTTCTTTTATTTGCAGATACTCCCAGATGTTAGAGGCAAGTCCAGAAAATTGATAAAATCTAACTGAAGTATCATCGGATCTTAAACATTGTTTTTCCTAGTCCATATTTCTATTCTCCCAGTAAAGATAAAAATTTGCAATAGCATTGTTAAATTATAAGCCTTGAAATTTATTTTCCTCTTCCATTTTATTATTCTGTAAACATGAACTCATCTTTTTTTGATTGACAATGATAAATACTTTCTGAGATAAATTTTTCTACCAAATCTGTAGTCACTTCATGGTCAGTGTAACTGTATCATATTTTCTTAGGTTAAGAGAATGCCATGCAGGAAAGCCTCATTAAGCTCAAAATATGTCATACTGTGTAGGTACCTTCCCATTATCCCTTTAGCCACTCACCCTGTCCAAGGAGAAATTTAGGTCTAGTTATAAAAGAAACTTAGATTTATTTTATATGACAAATTTATACCAGCTAGTTTTCGCCTTGTCTTCTGGCTATTTACATTCCGATTGCTTTCTCTTTTGTGGAGATAGCTTTGTAATTTCTTTAGTCATTGTTTCTGAGACCAAATTAGATGAACAAACATGTAATTCCTTTGTGCTCCCTTTTTTGCAAAGCTACATTTGGCATGCTCTTGTATTGCCACTATTGATTCTTTATGACAGCTGATAATCACAAGGAAACTGGTAGCCAAGGGAAGAAGGCGGTAAGGCGAGGAGTACCAAGCAAGGGTGAAGTTTCTTCATTTGTAAATAAGAATGGGGCAGTCATATGGAGTGCTTTGGAACACTTTGGAAGATGTGATGATTATAAAAAGTGCAGACAAGTGCAAAATTTCAGGAAATTGAATACACAGCCCATCTGCCTATGGAGGACAGAGACAGACAGGAATCACACCTGTAAATGATGAAGAAAGAACTGTTGTGAATTAGAAGCTCACCATAAGATCTTGGTTAGATATACCCACTGAATTTATTAAAGGTGACTTAGATAAATATGGAAAGAGTCAGTAAGGGGAAAGTTTATTTTATCTTCTTGCATAGCAGCATGGACAAGTATTGCAATGCTCTGTCCACCTTTTTAAAAGGAGTCTGGAAACAGAAAAGGCTGTAGGGAGCTACCAGTTAATCATTTCAAGGACTGACATAGTGACAGAGATATCATTAGTTTAATATATTTATAGATTCACCAAAAAGACTTGTAGTCAGTTTGAGTGTAATTTAGGTATCCTTTTCTGGAAAGAAATTATATCATACTAAGAATTTTTTTGTTTCATAAAGAAAGGAACAGCAAGGGCCAACTGCTAGAAGGTAAACAGGCAAAAGTTTCTCAACCTGGGGAGTTTTTACTTCTTTTGTTGGCAGTTAACACCAACTTCTAATCACTGATTTGTATACTGGGGAAAAAGAAAATGCAAACAACTAAACAAACATGTAAATAACCACTTATGCCTTCTCCAGCATGCACACCTCCTGCTACATGTCTCTCCATGCCAGCCTGTCTTTCTGTGGATCTCCCAAGCCTCTCCTCTCAAGAACGTCTTACTACACATCTCCAAATATCTTTTCTTCATATGTTACCTTAAATGTGCCCTAGCCATGGCTAGGTACACTCCTCCCATACCATCCTAGTCTGACAGGTATGATGGAGCACCTGCATGGGTTTCAGTCCTTTCTGTGGCTGGATGGGGACAGCTTACATCACTTCCCATCCAAAACACCTTGTAGCCCACTGCCATGGAAACCCTGCCATTTGTACAGTACAAGCCAACACCTTCCAATCAAAAATTATATTCACATTCTTAGCAGAAAGGCTGACTAATCATGAGGACAGCCAAAAGATAGGACTGATGGATTTTCTACCTCTTGAAAACTTAATTTGAAAACTGAAGGCTGCGACAGTTGATTGATGGGGGTGATTACATCCCAATAAGGAGGTTCTGCCCTCCTTTACATTGTAGGGATTTGCCCCTCTATTGTTCCCCTTCATGTGGCCCCCGAGTCCCAGACAGAAACACGCAGACCACCGGAGAGGAAGCAGAGAGAGAGTTTATTATATGGGAGGACCTATTTATAACTTCTAGAGGGATCCTAACGGGTCCAATGAGAAACTAGAAATAACAACCGATAGGAAAGGGTTAACTAAGGGCCAATAGAAAACTTAAACAGACTTTTATCAGGGACACATTCTTTTGGTCTTGGTGGGAGATAAGGACTTTCTCAAGAGATTTTGGGAAGAAGAAAGCAGTGACTCAGGGGAAAAAACAGAAAGTCCATTTTAAACAATAGTAACAGTTTCAGTTTTTAAGGTATTTAGGTTAGCTTTTTTTCTTTCTTCACCAGCCCACTTCTCACAAGACTTTTTCCATTTCTGATATTGTTTGTTCACTGCCACAGAAGGCATTTTAAAAGATGTTTTATCTAAGCTCATGTTACTACATTCAGTATGTTACTACCTTCGTAATACATGAAATAAATAGGTAGAAGAGTGTAGAAGTGAGCTGTTACAATAAGATAGTCTGTCTTTAAGTCTCCTGTGTCTATAAAGCAGAGACTACAAAGAGAAGGCTTCAGGAAGCAATGTTAACTCTTCAGTCAAGAACATATCGTGTATGCATCTCAACTCAGGTAAGTGGCAACGGGGTCTCTGTTAAATAATAAAAGATAAACAAAAGATTTTTTGTAGACAATAAATGTGAGATCAGCTGATTTATATGGTACAACTGCTGATGTAAGTATGCTTAATAGCATTGTTTCATTGTATCATGATAGAATAATTAAATTTGGAAGGGATCCCCAGATCAACTCCCTCTTCAAAGCCAAAATATTTTCACACATATTCCAGGTTGAATAAGACAAGGTTCAGTCAAGATCTAAGAGGCTTCATAGATGGGAACCCCACAGACTTCCTGGCAGGCTGGTCAGTCAAAGCAAGTCCAATTCCACATACATTATGTACCATTTTTACCAATTTCTAGCTGGAAAGCCTCAAAATGAAAGCAGTACTTCAGGTGCATCCTTAGAAAGTGCTAAATAGAGGAAAATAATAACTTTTTTTTTTCACTTTCAGGCAATTTTTTTTGTTTTGTTTTGTTTTTTGTTTTGGGGAGGTTTTTTAGACACTGTAAATTTGCTTATATTTTTTTCAGTAGTACCATATGCTTACAGGACTTAGGATTCCAAATTTAGATTTTAAATTCTATTATGATCTACTTGAAAAATCTGCTCAAATAAATACACTTCAACATAAAGATAAAATTTCCTTTCAATAACAAGTTGTTGCACTTAAAAGAGCCAGAGTTCAGCTCAGTTCAGCTCTCCTGTAACTGGGTAGTGTGACTAAATGAAATATAATTGTCATCAGCTGAAGGAATTTATTAGTTATCCCATTAGTTCAAGGAAAATAATGCCATCCTTCATAATTTCAGATTAAATTAAAAGAACTGGAGTCATCAGCAGTTTCTCAATAGCGTAAAAACACAGGAAATTTGTCTATCATCTTCATAAACAATCTTCTCTGTGTAAGAGCTTAGCATGCGCCCATAGTTGTATATGAAAAGATCCATCCCTTGACACTGTATCAGTACGTGCATTGTTAGCACCAAAGATGAGTGAACTCATTAGATGCATTTGCCACCTGTATTAGCAGAATCAACACCAACACCATTAGACTGTCATTTTTTGCATCAGGACATTAGATGGGATAAAGTATTTTGAGAATGACTTTTAAATTTATTTACTTGTACCAAAGCACAGTGAAACCTCCAGAATACTTGATCTCCAAGTCCACATTCCCCATGGGGAAAGCATTCTATCCACTTACACTGAAATCAAAGGAAATACGTCCTGTAGCATTTTTAGGAACGTTTTACCTGCTTTAGTATCCATACATTGCCATACCATGGGAGTTCTGCTGGGGTGAGACTGTATAAACAGCAGTGCTAATTGGAGCATTTCTGCCTGTCCCTGTCATACACCACCAGGTCCTCCTTACTGCTATTTTGTGCAGGTACAATTATCTGTGGTGCTGCAAAACAAAAAGGTATGTTAGAAATGAGCTGGCAGGAAGAGTGGGGAAAAGTGGCCAGGAGGACAAGGAGTGAACAGCTACTGCTAAAAGACCACAGGATCAGACTTTAAGTTCATCCCAACAACAGTGCTGAAGAAAGGAAAGGAAAGGGAAAGGGAAAGGGAAAGGGAGAAAGCAGAGTTGTGACACAGATCCAGCTAATACTTTGCAACTCTTCACTAATTAAATCCATTAACTCCTCCACAGAACCTTACCTTATTTCAATTTTAGCCCCATTTACACCCCTTTCCTACTCACTCCCACCCATTTCTACTTTCCCTCTCTCAATCTTTCCATACTGTGTCTCCTTGACTTCATTTTATATCCCAAACCACATATGATTTCACTGCCATTCTCACAGCAACTCTTCAGGTCTTTTTTTCCATCTTACTTCATGGTTCTTGATGCCCATTTTCTCTCAGTGTCCACAAGCCTCTAGTCCGTGCCTCCTCCCAAATATTTGTTGAATTACATGTTTCCAATATCGCTCTTCAGGTCTTCCCTATTTTGCAAAAATTGTTTAAGCTTATCCAAGCCACCAAACTCAGTGTGTTTCTGTGTTTCACCCCTCAGTCTCTGTCCCTGTCTCTTCTCCTGGATCACAGTTTCAGACCCTTTGACAAGTTGGTTTAATCTCCTACAGCCTCTGGATGGGCACATTCCTTTTTTCTTTTCTTTTTCTGTAATAATCAAGATAGGACAATTTCTGTTTCTTTCAGTTTAGGTTTTCAGGGATAACAGGAAAAAGTGTTGCAGTGTCTAATTAAGGCGGTAAGGGACAAGTACATGGCAGTGCTAACAGCATTGCCTGTGATAGAAACAGGCCTGCTAAGACAAATGTCAAAAGTAACACTACCACTGAATTACAGAGAATTAGGTCTGTGGCTGTGCATGCACACATAACTCTAATGATTATGTTTAAAACAAAAAATAGTTGCATATTAGCCAAAACACTTCCTTTGCCAGAAAATTCCATCCTTCTTTTAAATAAGGAATACTTTTCCTAAAAGAGAACACTCATCAAAGAGGGACGTCTTGTCTTTTATGGATTTATAAACTTATCTATAATCTTGTTCTTGGCAACAGAGAAATACAAATGATAGAATTTTGGCAAATGATGAGAAACTAGAGCAGGTTCCCATAAAAACGAAGGCATTTAAAGATGACTGACGTTGGATCTTCATATCACTATGTGGAAAGTTTTTTTTTGCTATAGGTTCTGCATCTGAGAAAAATATGATCTTATTTTTAATTATATAACTAAATACTTCCTATAGTCATTGTTTCCTATGGAAAAAAAGATCTTTCTCTTACCTCAGACGAGTTCAATTATATGTTATGTTCTACAGTGAATAAATGTCCCACCACTCTATGTTTTACTTGGAAACAAGAGCATATGTCAGTATGCACAGCTGGAATTTTTTCCTATGAATTCGCTTTCTTGCAAGTAAACACATTTTTCTGTAAGCAAAATAAGTAAAAATGGCTAAAAAGCTTCATGGACTCTTTTGCAGAACACAGCTGGCCAGGAAAGATGAGGGATAGCCATTCTGCAACGGGGAACCCTTTGGGGAGTTACAGTAAAAACTGCTCAGACTGTTTCTCTCTGTAGAAGGGTCTTTAAGCTGAATTAAGTATGACCACATGCTACAGGAGTTTTGGTTTATAACCACCTTCCCTGTATGTTGTTGTATTGCACTACTGGGACTGGTTGCTGCAGAAGAGACATATAGAAAAAATATGTGCGTGACACTGCACCCATCGTCTTTCTTTTTCCAGCCCACACACTACTTAATCTCAGCAATTTCTGTTTAAGATCAGCCCAGTACCACATTTTTCCATGAGCCTGGGAGACATTATAAGTATTGATGAAAAATTGTTTCCTTTTCCCCTCAAACCGCAAAGGCTTTCAGGAGCCCCAATTAATCTTTATAGAATGAAAAATAATTCTATTTGAAGCAATGGTGTTTGACAACCTGGTATCCAAGCAGCAAGCAGGGCCTTTCAAGAGTAATAGGACAGTAATTTAACATAAAGAGCTTAAGAGGATCTCTTTAATGGGAAAAACATCTAACCTTTTCTTGAAAACTGTATGAACATTTCTAAAACTCTTAGAACTCAGCCCCACACTACCTTGTAATGGTTAAAAAGCAACAGTGGAAGAAGCTCCCTTCTAAACGCTACTAGTCTTTCGCTAAGTTTGGAGATTAGTGCATTCTGAAGTTCAAGATTTTATCCTAACAATGTTTGTTTCTTTAAGCAATGATAAGCAGACAATCCCAGTGAGATTAACATACTATTTACAAACTATCTGAGGGCTAGATATTAGGGGGAAAAATTCGTGTAAGGGAAGTAGCTAAATGGCAGTTTATCCACTTCTGAAACTCAAAGTTGTAACTTGGCTCCATTTCAGGGAGAAATGCAGTGAAAAACAAACTATAAAACTGACCTGTTAGAACACATTTGCTTTCTCTGTTTCAGAGAGCAGAAACAATGGCATTACATTTTTTAGTTACAATCTATTTTAAAATTGCTCACAAATATTAACATGAACTACTGGTACCATTTTTTCAACTTGAGGAGCTTTCAAGAAGGCTACCTTGAGCCTTCATGAATTGAATCTCAGAGTTACATAGCACAACACCCAGAATTAAAAAGAAGTGAGGCCTGCATATTTGAGATAACATTTATTAGCCTATAGTAACTTTCCAGAAGCAATACAGAGTTAAATAATTTCTAAATAAATTAATTACTGATGTAATTTCAGTGAAGACAACTGATTTCTATGATCGAAGATTTTATCTCCTTCTGACATGAGTTGAAAAAAAATTGAAGCTCAAGTATTGGGGACATGAAAATTGCATTTAGAGATTCACCTGCATGAATAATTAACATAAATGTAATTGCATTAAATTATGTGTTATTCAATCTTTTACCTGTTCACACCTTAATTTGCTAAAAAGTGTAGATGGAGATTACATGTTTTAAATCAATGTGTAAATCTTGTCTATCACAGACTGTGATAAGACATTTAATTGTGTTTTGTCTCACTTTATTGATCTAGAAAATTACTATGTTATTAATGACCTTATAACATTCCATTAGTTAGCTCCGTGTCTTTTTTTCAAATGGTGTAAAATAACAAATATAAGCAAGGGTACACAGTGTTCTTTATTCCACACAGAAATTTAATTTCTGTGTGGTTTCCTTTTTTTTTTTTTTCCTCCTCCTACTGATTGTATGTCAAGGAATCTGACACTGGAATAAGTCAATTTCCTATATGCATAAAAGTCAGCTTTATCTATATCCGTAAAGTTTGCCTTTGCGTTCACAGTTTCTAAGGTCAGTATCCTAGTGCCACCAGCATCTTTTGTAAAGCCATTTAAACTACATTTTCTCCCAACATATTTCCCTGCAGGGTCTGGTGTTAAGTCACCTGTCACAGTATAAGGATATAATTTTCTGACTGATATAAGACTCCAGTGTTCTTGTCATTCACATTTTGAATGTTTTAATTTGGCAACTATCTTCCAGAAGAAAAGAGTTCCATTCAATATTGTCTCTCTTCCAAACTATATGTTATATTCTACCAACATTAAAGACTGCAATAATAAATGTACTTGCTTGTTGCATGTGAAAATACCAAATACTGAGTCAGAGAATGAGCCAGGAGATCTATATGTAGGTAAGAAAATGTAGGATGATAAACACGTATCTTTCATCTGAGAAAGGGAAAAACATTATAGTCTCAATTCACACACTGGGATTTAGAAAACTCAAAAATCTTTTCCTTCAGTTTATTTGATCCCTGATACAAGGATCAGTGCTTCTGAGTCTGTGAAATACAGACATATAAATAAAATAAAAAAAAAAAGGAGAAAAATGTTGGCTACAGTTGTTATGTCTGGTTCTAGCTCTCAGGAACACTTCTACCTCCGCTATAAAAAGTGCAAAACTTTTCCCTCAATATATAATAATGGCCATGTGCTGAAACAAATGTAGGCTGCATTAACTCTGTGCCATAGTTGAACCATGTATTGTGTAGATAAATCTGACTGAGCTAAACATGGCAGTGCTTTTGCCTGAGACATGTAACTGATATATCAGCATCCAATGCAGCTGTGTTTTTTGTTATTCCTTTTTTGGAGGGGTTTCTTGAAATTATCACCTTCCTGTACAGGCTGTGGATGAAATCCTGATCACACCAGAGTCCTAATAACCTGAGCCACCTTAGAATCTCATGATTCCATATTAACCTATTCTCATCAGCTGCCTACATAGGTATTTTTGCAGACCTCAGAGAATGTAATCCAGTAGATTAATTTTCTGCAGAAAAGAGTTCTATGTTTCATTTTTCCTGATAATCTATGCCTAGTTTTTACTATGCTCTGTCCATGTATTCCCTTTTGTCACTAATAGGCTGAAATTTCCTCTATTTACTAAAATTTTTATGTTAATATTGCATTTCAACTTTATTTACCGTGTTATATGAAGTTAAATCCTGAAAATTCTATAAACTCTCAAAATACAGCACAGCCCAATTTGACATTTAAAGAAATATCACATTTAAAAAAAAAAAAAAACCAAACTGTGAGACCATGTGGCAATTATCCAGGAAAATAGTATACATTACCTTGGCCAGAAGTTAACAGTATTTATACAAAATGCTTGAGCCAACTAATTTTCTATTTTCCTAATAATCTTGTTCATAAGGTGTGAAAATATTATAGCCAGTGTTAATTTTTTTCTTTTCTTTTTTTTTCTTATATATATGTTGAAGTTTTAAAACAATCTTCATAAAACTTTTCAGGATCATTTATGCCCTACAAAGTTCTACCAGATATCCACAGTTAAGCAACCAAGATTTGTTGTAAACTTTATACCTTTTGCTTTTTACATGACCAAGTTATACCAACCGGTTTTACTGATGCAAAGTAATCGTGAAGTTATTTGATCTCTGCCTTCCCTTTCCACGATAAAACAAATCACCAACCAGTTTATTTCAACACAGCTATTCTGAAAATAGCTCACAGCAGCTGAACACTTAGCCCCATGACCTGTGTTTGATTCACAGCTACAGGATGCACAGACACTGGGCTAATTGCTCTTGAAAGGCTAATGAATATGTCACAGGCAGTGTAGCAATCCAGTTTTCAATCTCCAGAGAGTTATATTGAAATGAAGAGTCACAGCCAATAATCTGAAAGACTGGAAAATGCATGAGCATCCCAAAATATAAATCTGAAATATAACTAATCATAGAATGAATGACGTTATACACCTCTCTCTAGGGAGAATGACAAAATGTGGCAACTCCTTTTTTAAGAAGGATTGACCCACAAGCCATTTTCTCATAGCATATAAGAAATGCACAGAAAATATATCTATTTTTGTTATAAGCTTGGTCTGGAAAAGCTTCTTCCTCTGTACTTTATATTGCTTTCAAATATAAACAATTCATGCAAACTCTGGAGATAAAATTGAATCTGAGTTACAGGGTTGTAGTCAGTGTCTTCTGTATAGCTGATATTTTGTGGTGTTTGATGAACACTGGTAGAACTCAACTACAACCTAAGTCCACTACTCATTCGTAAGAATTATGCACTCAGAAACTCCAAGTGTACCTGATATTAAAAGAGTTGTACTCCCATCTTACCCTGTACAGGCTGTGGGGTGAGCAGGAGGAAGAGTCAGAATGGAGATGCCACTAGAACAGCAAATAGCTGTGGTACTGCTCAAGTGTCCGTAATCTGTAATTAGAGAAGGTTGCAGTTCTCTTCCATTTGCTTTAATTCCTGAAACTTTTTTCCTAATAAGACATTTGTTTGACATCAGAGCACATTCTAATAGCTGAGATACTGTCCCTGAGATACTCACCAGGAATATTTCCATTGCCTTTACTGGAATTTGAATCAACACCTACATTCTCTCTTTCAATCGAAGCCTGAGTTGTGACACACATAATAACCAAGCTGTTGTCTTATCACATTTATTACTGACCTTTCTACCTACTTGTTCCTTTCTTTAGTACTGCTTTTGCTGCATTTTCTTGAGCATCAAATTTATCAATTATTTACCTTGTCATTTCTATCCCACTCAGCTCCCTTGAGCTGCATTCTTAGTTTTCTTCAACTGAGTGTCTAAATTGTGGCACTAAATCCATCCATTAGTCTGTTGTCCTCCCTTCTCTTCCTTGGTCTATTCTTTTTTGTTCAGTGGTACAATAATTACAGTTCCTATTATCTTATTATCATAAATGCATTTAGTGATAAGTAATTTTTTTCCTGCTATGAAATAATTTAGAAAAACTTTTTATAAATCTTGAGCCGACTTTACCTACTCCCACTTAATTCCAGGCCAATTTTTTTTCAGTTACTACTAACATTTTCCTCCCTCTGTGCTCCAATTTTTCAGTTTGTGTCTATAATATTATGCGGAGAAACAGTCTGACATACAGATTTGTAAGTTTGGCTACTAAATTTGTTGATTTGAGTCAAAAGACTATCAGGCAGATTAATTCAACTATCAATCAGCTTTTGTTGAATTTCTCCTTCACACTTTGAGAGTCATCTTTCATGCTTGCACCAATAAGCAGTTTAAGGTATTAACTACAGAGGTTTTTACCATGAATTACCTTGACTAATTTTTCATCACCTTATATTTCCAGGTAATGCTGTCCAAGCTTCCATTTAACATGCAAGCACAAAGAGTGACCATATACCCAATGCAACAACAATTTTGAGGAAAGATGACTCTTGTTTGCAGACTTGGCTTAACCTTTGGCCTAACCTTTGGCCTACAGCTGTGCTGGGCATACCAAGCAATGAACCAGGATTAGGGTCCACCCAGCACTTAAAGGATCTGGAGTCAGAAGCAGGGCTGACTGGCACCGTACACTGCAGGGGAGTGGGTCCGTCCCATCGTCTATCTACAGGGATGGAGATGGAGCTGGACGTCACTCGGACCAGGGATGGCAGCTCTGGACTGGACTCAAACGTGGTCCTGTGTCATGGCCAGGGATTGTGAAGCAGCCCCAGAAGAGTCGTTCTGGTGCCCTCAGGGCCCTGGCAGACTGTTTCCCTGGCTTCATGCTCCCTATTTGCCCTTGATACGAGTGGTTGCAATCAGCTAAAAATGCAGGTTCCATATTTTGTATATGTCCTTAAGAGGGACACCTCAAATAGATCTCTGAACAAAAGATTGAACATATGATTATTCCTTATTTGAAAGACCATTAATGAAATTGCTTCAGATTTTGGTGTGACAGCTCCACATGGCAAGTCACTTCTATTGGAAGATAAATTAAGACGTTGACACATTTTTTATTTCCTGCAGCAAAGACTTTGCTTCTGGCTCTGGAAGCAGACAAGCCCTCGCAGTCAGCTCTTAACTCCTTGCAGAATCTTGGCAGTGGATCACAGGGACTTTGCTGCAGGTTTCTCTCATACAGAGCATTTCTAGGACATAAGTAAATGTTTTACGAGGATTTAAGGACTAGTGAGCTGGCCGGATTAACAGAGAGGGTCAAAGAAAGGTACAAGCCAATTCTACAGCCTAAAAATGGAGCAAAGCTTCAACAGAACAGAGCTGGTAGAATTAGACCCCTTCTTTCCACATGATGGTGAATGTTGTTTATTTATGAATTGAACTGGGTAGTCCACCAGGACACAAATAAGCAACACAAGATTTATATTAATCAGTGATTTCAAAGGTGATGTTTATAAAAGCACTGGTACTGCTCCAACAAGAATATCATCTTGCTTGACAGAACTGCAGTGTTGGACTTTCCACTATTCCAAAGAATATTCTCCTTGCTTTTAGAATATTAAGCTACTAAAAACATCCTTGTGTCTGCTTCGGTGAAAGGGCCATATGTTTGCAAGTTGCAACACTCAAAATGAATCAGATTTGCACAGAACTTGGGCCAGTGTAAAAATAAAAAGATCTATTACTTAATTTGGTTTAATTTCCTGACAGGATAAAGTATATTTTGTGCAATGAGTACTAATAAAAATATTTTTTGTAATACAGCAGATCCAGAAGCTGTGCAATATATTTTAGGAGGTTTTAGAGCTCCATAGCATTCTTAAGCAAGTTAACATCTCACTTTTAAATTAGTGAAATAGTTCTTTCTTGTGACCTCAAAGAGATTTATTTAAAACCATGCCTCCAAATCATTGGATTTTTCATTGAATATATTATTCAAGGAGTTTTCTGCTTCAGACAAATTAGGCAATTCTTACATTAAATATATTACACAACTAAATACCTTACTTCTAACTGGCACCTATCCTTCTTACAATGAAAACCCTTTCAAAACCTTGTAAGGCAGGATTTCTTACAGTCTCTTTAACATCTGTTTCGTGTTAATATTTCAAAATTAATTAGTTATTTGTAATTAATAAACACATTAGGCTAAGTATTACACTTTTATATTTAGCTGCTCTGTAGTTCTTGTCCAATTCAAAGCACCTCAAAAAACCCAAGAGTCCATGAATACCGACAAGAGAAATAGGAGCTACAACAAACAGGCAAAAAAAAGCTGCAGACGATTTGTTCATTGCTGCCAGGAAGTAATTTTGAAGTCAAGTCTGAAAAGCAAAACTGCTGTGTTACCAGTCTAAAGCAGCATATAGTTCCCTCCTTTTAGTCCCTGTTTCTCCCTCGTCCATCATTTCTGACCAAAAACCAACAGTTAAGGCATCCTTAGTTACTTCTGTTTTTCTTTTTTTTCTGTTCTGAGCTGACTCAGAGGCCTCTGTCACCTATTTAGACCATGAATGAGAGAGTTGTGGGTCAAGTTTTGACTTCTGGAAGAAGGAAATTTATGGATGAACAACAGGAACTGGATACCAAATCAGAAGACATGAGAAGGCAAATCCCAGCAGTATGCCACTTGCATTATAACACTCTGTAGTTCATCTGGACGTAAACTTCCTTCATGCATCATTTGACCTCACTTTGACAAACTAAAATCAAATTTTGTCTAGAGTTTCAGATTCTGTGAGGGAGAATGAGCTGTCAGATTGACTAAGGTAACAAGAGAAAAAATTTAATGTATGTTACCACTAAAATTTCCCATTCTCAATGTTTAGCTTTTTAATGCTATGATTATCAGTATTTGAGTGTCTCTGTAGGAACTGTAAAACTGATACTTTCCTAATATGGAAATAGAGTTGTGCATCTGGTTTCTTTAATTCTTGTCTTTGTTTATCTTTGATTAACTTAAGAAGCACTGACTCATACTTCCTTTGTCATGGCTGATCTCTTGCCCTTTTTTATGTCATTGCTATGACTAAGATAGGATTCCTGAAATGCTAGTTTGTTGACCTTGAAGTTTGCTTTTGAATTCCTTTTTATGCTGTGATTTAAATAATGTATGTGGTGTTTTAAAATTTGAAGCCATCACTTAAAAAGAACATTATCGTTCTTCAAAGTATGTGTGGGATCTTGCAAGAGAACTTAATGTTCCATATTCTCCTAGCTTAGACACCTTATAAAAGAGATGGGAAATTGGATACGTTCTACATATACTAGGCCAGAATTCTTTTTTTTTTTTTTACATTTCTTGGTGTGCAATCCAAAGCAGTGGTATCCTCTTAGTTGTCCAAAGTTTGCTTTGTTTAAATAACCTTGATTAAACCAAAAGAAATAACTGATCAGAGTATCATAGGAGGTGAAGATGTTCCTGCAGCATTTCTGGCAAGACAACTAACTAATCATGGAAAATAGATATGCCATGCTCAGCAAGTTCTGTTAACAAGCCTCGGGATATCTGAATCTTGTCTCACAAAACTGAAAGGCCCCTGCCACTTATTTTTTCAGTAATACACATGTACATAATTCTCAAGACCAGAGGTGGCACTCTGACAGCTTATCTCAGTGCTGAAAAAAACCCCAAAAGTTAAGAACAAAGGTGGTTAAATAAGCCTATGACAGATAAAATGGTTTATTTTGTCATGCAATTTTAAATTAAGTTTTCCAAGCATTATATTTTGTTCCACAATGTTTCATTATTATTCATTTTTTAAAGATTTATTAAATGCCAGAAAACGTAGTATTTCAAAGTACTGATAAAATACCGTTTTTCTTAACACAAAGCTCTCATGCTTTGACATTCTGATTGAATAAAATAGTAAGTACTATAATGTTTAGTAATTTTAATAGTCATTTTAATTTTAAGAAGTTAAGGGGAAGTTGATGAAACTCTATTGAGAGGTAAAGATTTGCTTTAGTTTTCTGTTTGTTGTCTCAAAGCCCAGATACAAAGCCCAGAGAAAAAAATGGAAGTCTGCTTAATTGTTAGGCTAATTGGTATCATGGGTTAATAAGCTAATTTCCTTTAATTTCTATGTCTCCGTAAAGGATTTCTTTTTTGTTTCAAACCATTTTGGCTGGATGAGTTTAGAACATTTAGAAAAGCACTGTACGGTGCCTACTTTGAGGCAGAACAGGATAAACTGTGTTTATGTTACTGTGAGTTGGCTAAGATTCTAGGAAAGTAGGTTCAGGGAGCTAAAAAGAATCTGAGACGTGTTATTAATAGAGAAAACAAAAAAACAAAACTAATTTAAAATATTCTTGTTACAGCTAGTTATTACAAAATAAAGTTTTTGCTGCTCACAGTAAATATATACTGTGTGATTCCAAACCACATCTTTCAAATTTAATTTGTTCAGCCCCAAGCCTCTAACAGTTATTTTTATCAAACAAAATCAAAATGAGAAAAGCCATGTAAGCCCCCTGTTGGAAATACATAGTAACTCTGAATCCATTAATTCAATTTCTGTGTAGGGCGGACTTCATTCTGTCTTCAACAATAAAGAAACGTAGTGTTGCATAGCATTGTTTGGCCAAGACAAAAATCCCAGTCTATCTTCTTTTTAGCTGGGAACTAAAATGCACAGCAGTCCTGGAAAGCCCAGGCGTCCCTTTGGGCACTGGCATTGATTGCTGTGTGAGCGTGCCCTGCAGACACGGATGGAAGTGGCTCAGTGATTTTTGTGAGTGTTTATTTCATAGGAATGCTCAAATAAAATACTACATTTGAAGCAAAGGCCACTATATACAATACAGTGAATGCAGTGCACTGATTAGGCTGATGTTTCTGAAAAGCACTTTCATAATGAAGGATAATGAAATCTATGAGGCATGCCAATGCCTGAACTATTAAGCAGTCTAGGTAATGAGTACACACAACCCAACAGCAACCAGAATTCTTTACATTAAGTTATTAAGTCATTTAATCCTTGAGCTAAAAGCAATGATTTCTTAATAAGTCTACTAACTTCAATACATCTGCTTTTTCAATTTTTTCCACACAAGCTGCAGCCCTGAAATACCATACTGAATCAATCTCTTATATAAAAATAATATATAAAGACAATTCAAAATCTTTTCTGAATAATCATATGGACCTGGACTGTATTTTATTATTGTTTTAATGTTCTCCAAGGAAATTATACAATGTGACCACCTAATTTTAAGTATCAGAAGAACTGGAACAGAACAAACCACTAAAGAAATTATAGTAGCACCGAATTTTCTCCTGGGAGCCTGGTTCTCAAGCCGAGATCTGAATGCAGATTGCATGATCACAACCGGATCACTGTCCCTGCATGAGCAGTTAGTATAAAAGAGTTTGACATACAGTGGACTGTATTTGCAAAGGAATATTTCAGTGCCTAACTGCCCAGTGATTAGGCACTACAGAAAAGTGAAAGAAACAAAAGAATTCTGGAAATGCCGGTTAACAGGTATTAATCCTAGAGCCCAAGTTTGCCCTATTTAGTGACAAAAAATACTAAAGGGTTCCAGACTAGAGTATATTTTAGATTAAATATTATTATTTCCTCAGATTAATTTGAAATCCTCATCAGAGGATTCTGAGATTACAGAACTTCTAGATTTTTGAATCATGTACTTTTCTTGAAAGGCAGGTGCACCGTACAGGCCCTTTTATGCCTCAAGTTCTTTCAGATAGCATCTATTTTACCTTTATTTAAATTTAAGTCCTCATGTCGGTGACTAATTTTCACTGCTTTCTTTGAGGCATACATTCGTCTAAGGTAAATCTAATGGTAGGATTGTTTTCTCATGTTAAAAGTGAAACAGAATGTTACTTTATTAGCTGGCAGATTAAAAAGGCAACTGACAAAGTGGGTTATCTGAATCCAGCTGCAGGACTCCCCAAGTGGTTCTGAGCCATGAGCTCTTTCTTCGAAAGTGGATTCTTTGAAGGCAAAAGTCACTTGAGGAAAAATGAGGAGTGAACCTTTGGAAACTAATTAGGGATCTGGGACACAAAACAAGTTATTAAAATACATCACATCAAAACTCTTTAATGCCTATTAGTTTGTGGTGTTTTTATTTAGACACACAGAGCATACTTATATGTTGATTGAGAAGTTTTTTTCAAAGGGCTAATGTTTTATAGTTTCTTCTATTTCGTGTTGCAGATACTCTATGAACTCAGTTGGAACGCTGAAGCAGTTATGTCCTATGAGGACAAAGCACTAGAAAAGCACGAAGAACACATTAGGCAATAGACTTCACAGTGATTTACTAAACAAAAAAAGAATGCTGAGGCTTAGGGATCTTGCAGCCATTGCAGCGTTTTTGGCAGAAGTTCACCCTTGTGGCTAGAAACATGAGTTCAGTGTAATTATCACTTTAAGTGTATCTTTTTAATTAATGCTACACCTTTGCACATACTTAATGTAGGCTCCATTTTCCATTCTATAATGTATTTCTCTTCCCACAGAGGAAATGCTGAAGATTGCCTCGTCCTCAGCAGACCATTCAAAAGCTGTCTTTCCCTGTAAACTCTCTTTTACATACATACTTTCATTCCACCTTAATAGTAATTAAATTTTGACATAGTTAAGCATCTTAAATATTCAATATAACTTACTTTTAATGAAACACAGCCAGGAGGCAGTTATATTAAGTTAATTTTTATTCAGGTTTGAACAAAAATTCTTCTGGTATTTCTGTATAGTCTTATTGTTTCCATCACCATCACACATTGAGGAGACATGGAGGACAACTGGCCTCTGGAGATGGTAGACAGAGATAGGAAGCCAAATAGCCCCCTTGTATTCCAGGAGGAAATAGTTAGTGACCTACTGAGTCATCTGGATCCTCCAAGTCTATGGGACCAGACGGGATCCATCCTAGGGTGATGAGGGAGCTGGCAGAAGAGCTTGCCAAGCCACTCTCCATCATCTTCCAACAGTCCTGGC
>VWZG01007838.1:387630-405262 GCA_013396735.1 Grallaria varia
GAGGCTGAGGGAGCTGGGGTTGTTTAGTCTGGAGAAGAGGAGGCTTAGAGGTGACCTCATCACTCTCTATAACTACCTGAAGGGAGGTTATAGCCAGGTGGGGGTTGGTCTCTTCTCCCAGGCAGTCAGCAATAGGACAAGGGGGCACGGGCTTAAGCTCTGCCAGGGGAAATTTAAGTTGGATATTAGAAAAAAATTCTTTACAGAGAGAATAATCAGGCATTGGAATGGCCTGCCCAGAGAGGTGGTAGATTCACCGTCCCTGGAGGTTTTTAAACTGAGATTGGACGTGGCACTGGGTGCCATGATCTAGTAAACTGACTAGAGTTGGACCAAGGGTTGGACTTGATGATCTCTGAGGTCTTTTCCAACCCAATCAATTCTATGATTCTATGATTCTATGAAAAGGGGGAATTATGCCCAACAGGGATGGGGAAGCTGGCTTACTGCCTCACGCAAGAGAGACTGTCTCAGCAGCAAAGCACTCAGTCTCCCACAATGTCAGAAACCACTGGTTCACATAGCCTTTAATTTCCCACCTCCATGTATGTCTTGCTGGCCACCTTAGCCCTTTTGGTAGCCCCTCCTTTTATGGCAGTATCCCTATTTGTATTTCAGGGATGCTAGCGCCACAGTAGCATAGGAGATGAAGCGGACCAGGATCTCTTCCAGGCTCTATGCAGAACAAATATGTACCTGTACACACACTGGTCTACACATCCATGAGTACTAAATGTTTGTGTATGCCTCCTTATTAATAATTATCAACATACATAATTATAATATATCACAATGAATCATAATAATGGAATCACAGGATCAGAGAAGTGTTGAAATTGGAATGGACCTCTAGAACTCATCTAGTCAAAACCTTGCTCAAAGCAGGGTCAAATACAGCAAGTTGCTCAGGACACTGTCCAGTCAGGGGTAATCAGTAAAAGGTAAGGGTTTTTGTCTGGGATCATAGGATGCACCACACACACAAAAGAAACTGAATTACTTGGGTCCTAAACTTGTGAGCAGATTGTTTTATTGCAAATGCTTTGAAAAAGTTGATGCACATGTACCTTCTTCACTCAATAATCAAGGTCATCATTGCCTAGATGTTAAGTAGGTGCAGTGATGAGCTATTTTAATCCCACTGCAGCATGTGGTGCATGCAGAATAGAGCTGTCAAATAGTGTCAGCAACAACTAAACTGTTCATACTCAGGTCCATTGACATCTGAAAAAGTTTAAATTTAGTAAAAATTATCAATAGTTTCACTGAGTTTTGCCTGGTCGGGACTTACATCATCTATTGATGGTTAGAAATCTCCCCACTGACAGATCAATGGATCTTGCTTGTGATGTACCCAACATCAGATTGACACTCAAGTCTACTGTGGCTGAGAACAAGATATTTTTCTTTTTATATTTTTACTTTTCTTTTAGATTAAACGGTATCCATTCTTCATCAGATTCAGGGAAGGATCACCAAAACCTCTCCTCTTGCACGACTTTGGGAGTGCCACTTGAAAGCTGCTACTGACTTACAGAGCATGCTGCCAATCTTGTGTTTTCTGCTATTTCGCAAGCACATTCAGTTTTGCTGTCTGGAAGAAGGGGCATATCAATCTGTAGCAGGGGCAGATAAATCTGTGGTAGGAGCAGATAAATCTGTGGCAGGGGCATCTAGACTGAACATCATAGCTGATTGCAGCTGCAACTCAATGAATTTGATCTACAAAGTCCTTTCTTGTTACATATTCCAATACAGATCATCTTTATCTAAAAACTCCCATGTCCCAGAGCCATTTAATTTGACTATATGGCCAACCTACCTGGGAGACCAGACATGGCTATGTTTGCCAGGTCTTCAGAGAAAAATTACTGAGAGTTTACAAAATTTCTGTGAGAGACATTGTGTCACTGAACAGAAAAACATAGTTACAGTAAAAGAAATGAGTGAAAAATTGCCTTTCAGTATTTTCTATTTTTTTTCAGCTAACATTTCTCTGCTTATGCCAAAAGACAACTGAAAAGAACTTCCAAGAAATCAGCTTATGTGCATGTGCAGTCAGGGACACGGTAAGATCAAAATCTGACTTCTTTCTGTTTTTTTTATTAATTTTGGCTGGAAATGGACATATATAAATGATTTACTCTCCCATTACATCTTTTTTATGCTATAAGTGTTCCAGACATACACATACTAACTGCCCCAGCAATCAGATAAAACCACCAAAACTGATTAATGATTGATAATGTATTTTTAAATAACTCTAATTTCTGCTGTGTCCATTTGTTTTATCTTCTTGGATTGCTTTTAATGAGGCAACTTGACCTCATTTTTAATTATTTTCTGGAAAAAATACACTGGTGACATTATTAACAGGGAGAATGCATTCTTATCTGTCACTTGCGGGGAAGCAATATAAGGCAAATGCTTTGAAAACCTTAAAAATACAAATTTATATTATTTTGTGCTGAATTCTGTTTATCAGTTTGAATGACTACTACCTTTATGCTTGTGAAAACATATAAAGAATGGTGTGATCTGCAATGATTGCAACTAAAAATACTTTATAAGTGGCTGCTTTATATTTTGTTTTGTTCCAAAATTAAAATAAGCTGCATTCTGTTTTTGTTCTGTATTTGGAATTTCCATTGACATCAATAAAACTGTTGAGCAAAATTAAAGACAACAGGCTTAAAATTTAGGGAAGCAGCTAAGCTTCTTTCAGGGGAAAGAGCATCAAGTGGACTTTAATTTTTTTGTTGTCATTCCCTCCATCCTGCCTCTAACTCTACAAATATACACACATTGCACTATCTACCCAGCAAGAAATGACAATAATTGCAATCGGTGGAAAAAAAAGTCAAAAATCTTTGATGATGACCAGGGCTATGTCCCTGCAGCAGCTTATTCCCCTGTTGGAATTTCTGAGAACTCCTTGGATGACCAATATTTATAAATTGGGATACTGTTTACACATAATATTTCTCAGACTATTTAAATTCACCTAATTAACATACCACGTCAGATATTTCCAAGAAGATGAATATGGTATGAAATGAAGCTCCAGATGGAGTTAGGCACAATGTTTATCCTTGGCAACTATCTTTAAATTTCAAATTAACAGTCTATTTTTAACTCAGAAGTTATTTTGGGGAGGGGGGCACAGATTGTTCTTTACTCTTTTCCCCCATATACTACAGCATATTCATGTTTTTAGCGTAAAATTTCCTAGAAAATTAGTGTTTAAAAAAAACTCATGACCTTTTGAGACCTTTACTTTTATTGATGTACTGTAAGAGGGCCACTGCTTGATCCTCAGAAGTGACTCATTTCTATTGTTGATTTTATCATTTTTGGCCCTGAAAAAATTTGTAAGTTCATTGGGATTTAGAACATCAAAATAATTTACTCCAAAAAGTGTGCTCAAAATTATGATATTTTTCAAGTCATGAGAAAGTCTGGTAGTGAGTGTTGCCATGGACACACAGAACTACATATGGAAAATACTGTATATTTGGCTTTTTGGCCACTGTGATCCTTCAAATATTCTGTACCTCAATTCAGTTGAACGTTATTCCTCCAACTGTATTTTCTCTGCTGGTCTTTCCATTTTATGTTGCTTTTTCACTTGATCATTAGTGCAGGTTTCTGTCTCATGGTTTTCTCTTTCTTTCTGTTAATGAGCACCCTCTCACACTCCAAGTGCTATTGTTATTTGTTTTTTTCTCTCTTCTCCATCATGATTACTTTCCTTGCTTTTTTCCTTCTCTCTTTCTTATCTTTGTAGCTGAGAATTGAAAGGCACAACAGCTCTAGAAAGACCAGGAGGTTTTTGGACATAGGTACTGCCTATGGCGTGACTGTACCTTGAAGCCACAGGTGGATGTGGTTCCGCAATATAGTGTGTGTTTTTCTATATAGAAATGCATGTAATATAAAGGTTAATGCAAAGGCTACTGTACACTATATGGATGTATAGTATGTATGAGACTGGTAGTCCTAGCTCTTCAAAAGTGTTCTAAAGTCATGTAGATGCAGTGCATAGGGTGGATTTGGTGATGTCTGGATTTGATGATCTTAAAAGTCTTTTTCAACCTAAACAATTCCATGATTCTTTAAATCAAGTAATGTCTGCAACAGTGTCTGGAGGAGATGAAAGTTCACACTGGCCAATGGAGTGATAAAACTTCCTGGGAAGAAATATTTGCTTTTTTCTTCCTAAGTTCTACCTTTTGCATAATATCATCCATAGATTCTGTGTTGCTGTGTGACTGAAAAAGACATAGCAAAATAGTCAATTTACAAAAAACTTCCTTGTAGTCCTGTATCTGAGCATGTTTCTCCTCTTTTAGAGAAGGTTTCTATCTCCTTTTAAGAGTGTTTTTAACATCTCTCAAGGAAATCTTCTGTTAAAGTGTGAAAGGAATTACATTAACAAATCTGCTCAAAATTGAGGTTACCCACTAGACTGGAGGCCAGCTCCTGCAGCCACTGGGTATTGTGCTGAGGGCTGTCAGAACAGATAAATACAGGGTTTGCCCTTCAGTAAATGGAGGGTATCCAAGGGAAAAAGCAGAGATGTAGCCTTAGAAAGGCAATCCCACAATCATTTTTCTCAGTGAACTAATGCATCATCATGTTACTATTTGTAGTCACAGTACTTCACATCATTTATACTTACGAACACAAAGGCATTCCCAACAGAGATGAGCTAATGCTGTCATCTGGGATTTAGTATAGTGAGAGCACATCCAAATAGCTTTACTATTTTAGATTCTCAAGGCTATGAAGCAATAGCTCGTCTTTATGTTTTGAAAATTTCTGTGCAAAGTATCTATCAAGTTATAAATAAAGAACAGTGAAGAAACAAAGAATAGACTGACCACAGGATTGTGACTTGTTACTGAGTGACAAATAGCTTCTATAGGAAAGCAGTGAACACGTTCTGCGCAAAGGCTCTGAAGAACATTATGCCAATGAAAACACTGTTGACGTGTCAGCATTCCCGTCAGTGTGCGTTTGTATTAACAAACTCCTTTTACAACTGCTGCTATGTATGTCTTTTAATTCATCAATGCAAATCATGCCCACAGCACTTTTCTACATAGAAGAGGAATATAATACACTTCCTATATAACAACGAGATATAGCATGACAAAGACACTGATCAAATAGCCATTGACCTCCACTGAGTATAGGATGACCCACAAATGGTTGGTACCAAGTGAAGAAGGGAAGTGTAGTTATTAGTTATCTGCATGGTCTGTTACAGATGTGACTCAAGTAAGCATAATAAATTTTTTTATTTTTCTTCCTTTCATTTTTTTTCTTTGCATTACTGAAACTGCTTCAACAATATACCTCAAACATACCATGGGATAACTGGAGAAGTTCCTAGCAGCTCTTTGAAAGTTCCCAGCAATTATTTGTGATTACTGTGATAATTTCTTTATTACTCTTCCCTTTTGCTATACCTATTATTTGTATATGTTATATGTGTGCCCTGAGTACTGCATCGGGTTTGCATAATATTTAATTAATCCCAATGCATAGGCTTACGGATAGCAACCTACAAAGATTTTGCAGGTGCTTTACTTTTACTGACAATGTGATTTTATCACTGACATGTGAGAAAGTGAAATTTATAGCTGTACTGTATTCTTTTGACCCATGTGAAACAATAAAATATAATTGCTTTGTCAGATAACTGCTTCATCACTGTTGTTAATCATGGCTGGAGCCCTTGATGACACACTGACTAAAAAGTTATATGGAAAAAAACAGGTGGGTGGATGAATCAGTTATGTTAGTGAGCTGCAAGACCTTATTCGAATGTAGATAATAGAAATGCATGCAGCTCCGGTGCACAGTGACAAATCCATTGCAGAGCCACAAATTCATTGTAAGATTCCTTTTAATTTCCTGGAATCAGAATAGTTCAGGCATTTCACATGGATTTCAATACAGCATTTTTTAAAAATAGTTATTCTGAACCTGAAATATACCTGCATATAGACCTATATACCTGAATTTTGACTGCTATAATCTGTAAATTCTTTCCCAGTTGGAGCACAGAATGCTTAGGTCTAGGCAAAATAATATGGTGAATGGATTTTTGGTGCTGTTAAGGCATATCCTACTTTTCTCTTTGCATTTGAAAGCTGGTTTTGATTCCCAGCTGCAGTTCTCTGCTTTACTAGCCCAGCTGATCTTAGGCACCAGGAAACTAAGAAGGTGCTTTAAACCTCATGATGTCTCCCTCAATAGCTGTTCTCATCAGCTCATTCTTTAGCTGTTTTTATTGTATCGCTCTCAAAATGGCGTGGTACAGTAGGTCAGCTGTGGTACACAGAAGGAATTGCTTTCACTGGACCATGTATAGAAAAGTGAAATAAGGAAACCTTTGAAGAGATGTACAGTGTTCCCTAGGACAAGCCATAGTTATTCAGGGATATTCCACCATAGCATTTAGGAATTCCTTTGTGATTATCTTTTGAAGGACTATATTCAGGAGGCAGACTATTGGAAGTTCTACCTAGTAATGGTTTTTTATTATTCTGCCTGACATGGGTGTAGGAATTGCACATCTGTATCAGCCATACAAACATAATCTCTTCCTTATTAGGAGTCCAAGCTATAAAAATTGCAATCTTCTTTGGTTGTGCTCACAGGACTAGTCACTTACTTCAGAGGGACTAGCACAGCATTCTTAGTTTGCCCAATTTCATATATGCATTAACTTTTGAGATATTCTGCTTCCACAAAAGAAATTTCTGAAACTTGCTTTCTTCTTGTTTTATCATCCAGGCCTACTACTCACCAGTACTCACATACACTGGTCAGCATGAATAGAAAAGTAATAGTCACAAAACTCTAAAATACTCACATGCTTTACCAAACAGGAACAAACTTAGATGTCTGGGTAAATACTCTGATATCTTCAAAACTTAAAATATTCTCCACTTTTATCAACTGTTTCTAGTGGTAGAAAACAAGATGAATTTTTCAGAGAACTTAGAAAATATTTTCCATCCCTAAATTTAGCCATTACGCCTTTTAACCACCTCTGTTCAAAAGAAAGCCATACTTTTGAACTTGCTATTAGCTGTGTGTGATCAGTCTGGTCCACCACAAAGGTCCACCTGGCCACAGTCCTCACTCACTCCCGGAATTCCTGTTTTGCAGTAAGCAACAGAACGGTGTGCCTCTTGCATGATTTCTATTTCTCATCCTCTCCAGAAGAATTGTTCTGGCAGGGCTTAAGCTTTAGGACTAGAAAACCTATTATGCATTTGCACTAGTAAGGGCTGAGTGGAAGAAGAGCTTGGAGCTGAGAAACAGGAACTAGAGACATTCTTTTGACTCTGCAGGAGTTCTCGAACACAGTTTGAACCACAAGAAAGCTCTGAGAGATGAGCTCTATCCTGTTTGCAATGCACTGTCCGTAGAAAAAGAGCAGATGTCATAGAATGGTTTGGGTTGAAAGGTACCTTAAAGACCATCTGGTTACAATCCCCCTGCCATGGGCTAATACAACTTCCACTAGATCAGGTTTTGCAGAGACCCATTGAGCTTTGCCTTGAATACTTCCAGGGATCAGGCATCCATCACTTCTCTGGACAACCTGCTCCAGTGCTTCACCAGCCTCACAGTGAAGAATTTCTTCCTAATAGCTAATCTAATCTCTTTCAGTTTAAAGCCATTCCCCCTTATCCTATCACTACATGTCTTTGTAAAAAGTCTGTGTCCCTCTTTTTTCTAGTCCTCCTTTTGGTACTGGATTAATCAGGAACTTCTTCACAGACAGTATGAAAGAAATTTGAACTTGAGCTGAAATTCCACAGGAAATCTCTGCAGCTTGGTGGACTCATAGTAGCCAGCATAGCTGCTGAGATGTGTTCCATCCTTCTCTGCTAACTGGAGTTTCCTAAGTGCTGCAGGCATCATGTCCAGATTTATAACACAACTATAGCCAAGAGATTATGATGGTGTCAACAGCAAGAGGCCAGGCCATTACCCTCCAGAATGGGACATATTCTCTGGGCCAACTGGAGATGGTGTGAAACATTACTCACAAACAGTATGATGTGAGAGCCTAGCAAAGGATTCAAAAGAATTAAACATTTGTTCAGATCAGTTAGCTTGGTTCACCTGTTAGTCCAACAAATAGGAAGAGCTCCTCTGTTCTCCTCAGAGTTCCCTATAAATACAGAGGTCTGACCCAAATTAGCAGTATGGGAAATATTCACGTAACAGTTTAAAATAACTGTCATGAAATGTCAGGGTCCACTGGCATGAAAATTCGAATTCAATAGTTTCCAAAAGCACATTTCTAATTGTACTTATGTAATTTACTTGTGGTTTTGATGCATTGATTTTTAATGAAAATTAAAATGTCTGCTTATTGCAAGAGTAATTTAAACTGTGTCTTTATTTGCACAACTCAAAGACTTTTTTCTTTCTACCAGACGCATTTTCAGTTGTTTTGTTAGTTGTGTCTTTTTCATGGTGACGCTTAAGTAATGAAGGCTTACTGCCTAACAAGAAAACATGTTCTGCCTTTGTCAAACAAGCCGTAACATACCATGCCTTTGGGAAAATACTCCTACCCAATTTTCAAAGTTATTACTTCAAGAATAAGTAATTAGAAACCATAGGAAATCCAAAGATAACTTAAACATCTTTGTGATTCAGAGAAGTTTTGACTGTAAAAAAAGGAATTGTCATACCAACAGCTAAATTTTAAAAGGTCACTTTTTCCACCAGTTTTATCCATGGTGCTCTTTACTTCTGTTTTCTAAAATAATTCTAAAGCCTTATAACTACTTAGATTATTCACATAAATATTTCATAATCTGTCGTGATGCCATGCTTCGAGATTCGCAGAACAGGACCAGACATAGAAACCTGTTGTAATTTTAGGATAATCTTAATGTGAGCAAGGGGTGGAATTGGGTGCCTTGCAGACCATCACCTTTTTTATTACTTTTTTTCATTACTTTTTTCTTTATTTCAAAGGAATTTCCCTTGCTACAGTTTGTGAACTCTGTCTCTTGCCTCTTCATGGCACTACTCTGGGGAGAGTCTGGCTCTGCCTTCCCTACAACCCCTTTTAGGCAGTGGAGGATTTCTGGCCCATTGATCCTCTCTTCTACAGGGTGACCAAACTGCTTCTTATCTCATGCCATGTTTTCTAACACCCCAAGTATTTAGGTGGCCCTTTGAGTCTGTTTCAGCTTGCCAGTAACTTCCTTGATCTGTGGGAACCACTGCGACTGCAATTTTCAAATTTTTATATATCTCAAGCACTTTTCTTTTGCTTTTCAAGATTCTATTGTAATCTCTTGGCCTGTGATATTTCACACCATGTTTTCATCCTCTCGGGAATGTAAGGAGGAAAAAACTTAAAAACATCGAACAAAACAGGCGTATATGGTTATTTTTTTCTAAAAGAAATGTTTTAATGAGGTTACTTCAAAAGTATAATGCACAAGAAATGTGCATCTCCACAGCTGTTACAGTTTGCTTTGTTTTGGCTACTCCTTTGATATGCCCAATATTAATAATAAGCCTGATGAAATACTAGGAAAAACAGCACACATAATCCATGTAACTCTATCTGGAGACACATAGAATTTATTATACCCTACAGAGGGACTTTTTAAAGAAATGTGAAAATAACAGAAGTCAGTAGATTTGAAAAGCTCCCACCTTGCAGTGAAAACAAAAGACTACAGTTTCACCCAGACCTAGATCTCCCAAGGTGTACCAGAGTTAAGAAAACATTTCTGTAATGTTTCTCCTAGCCACTGTTTTTCCTCTAAAAAATGACCATTTGTAATAATAAATGGACCGGGAACTCATCAATGCATTCAGGGTCAAGATGAATCTGAGTTCCACAGAGCTAAAACAAGGAATCTAAGCCAGCTGGAAAAGCAAGTTAAGAAAATATTTTTAACATCCATTTGAGATGATCTAATGCTTCCATTGTTGTACCCTGTAATTATTGGACCTGCTTCCAACCTCACCTTCTCTCTGAGAATGTCTCTAACACATCAGTTAGAGACAGAGTTGTCCTACATTGTCCACTTGCATACAGAGAAGGTCAGCAGGAAGAACAAGACTCTTGTACTGAAATCAGCAAGACATAATGAAGAAATGACTACACAGGATATCTAGAATAGTGGACCTCTGCTGCTCAGTGAAAGTAATTCTACTTGCCCGAGCTTGTACTTAGACAGCTTTGAAAGTAGTCATAAGATATGGGCGTATTTCTGCTAAAACTGCAATGCAGTAGTTCAATCACCTACCATCTGTATGCCAAAGACCACAGGCTATAACCTTCCTCAGTCAATTGCACTGAGCATTATCTAGTATTTTTCTAGTGGTTAGAACCCTCTATCATGCTTAGATGTTAGTAATTTTCTAAATGATGTTTAGATATGTTTACAGTTCCCAAACCAACAACAGACAGTGAAGCCACATTCTCCTTTTTCTCACTAAACAGTCAAAACAATTAAAACCACAACATTCCTGACTTTCAGGATTGCTTATATTTTCACATACATAGAGCTATTGTATTGAGATGTCATTCAGGTAAGACTTTACTTAGAATCACAAAATCATAGAATGGTTTAGGTTGGAAGGGGTGTTAAAGACCATCTAGTTCAAACTCCCCCGCCATGGGCAGGGACACCTTTCACTAAACCAGGTTGCCCAGAGCTCCCCCCTGCCGGGCCTTGAACACGGGTGAACATTTGCTCACTCTTGGTTTGAATTCCTCACTGAAAATAAGTTGGGGGCTTTCACTAACTATAGAAAGATTCTAGGGAACTATATTTCTAACCTTGTGTCCTAGTTATAGTGGCTGGGACCAGTTTATCAATGTGTGGGTATAACAAGAACTGTGTATTCCATACCCTCTCTACCATTTATCATGAACTGTTAAAGATGCATTGTTTGCAACAGCTGCCCAGGACACACCTGACACCTCAGGCTATGAACTGGGTGCCTGAAAACACAGAGATAAGAGGGTTCCCTGTCTTCACACCAATGATTCAGGTATGATAACTCCCCTCTGGGAGTCATTAACACCTTCATACCCAGCCTGAGGGGTCATGTCTGCTAATGGACCATCAAATAGACCAAGATGTTCTGTGACTTACTGAGTAAATTGCCCACTGTGAAACCCCTCACCTTGGGGGAGGTACTGGGTGTTCCTATCTGAACCCAAGCATATATAATTTTGGGGTTTGGGGACTTGGGGGACTCACTCATCAGATTGAGAGGAGGACCAGAACCTCAAGAGGACTGCAACTGCCACTCTTGACCAGACTGCGACCACCAACCTTCTGGAAGGAAAACAGGTTTTCCTTTTCGTTTTGCTTTGGACTCAGGGGGACCATGTGGTGCTCAGCACAGGGGCTGGTGAGCACCATTCTGTTTGTGCCCCAGGGGGCTGGGTTGTACAACTGGGTTTTGTGGGCTAAAACAAATTTTCCTTTGTATCAGTGTATGCATTGTAATCTTTTTATTAAATTGTAGTTCTGACTTCTAAACTCTTTTGAGTTGGGTTCATTCCTCCTGCCGGTTTACTTTAAAATCAGCACACCTTGCAATGCAACATACTTAGTAGTTTGGCCCTATGTGTACCTGTGCACTTCTCTTATTTTAACACTCTTTAATTTTTCAGTATCTTCTCTCAACCATCTGTCTCTCCTATGACAGTTGCATTTTACCAAAAGCAGTATCTTCTTTATTTTTACATATCTTATGTTAACACCACTGAAAAGGGGAAAAAAGTGGCCACAAGAGAACTTACTTTGTGACATATGCAATTTTAAAAATCCAGTAGGAAATGTTATTTCCATAGTTTCACAATTTATGGCAACACAAATTGGAACTCTAAGCATCTGTAGTTCCATCCCTTCTTCTGTGTGACATCTGTTCCTTCTGATCTTCGGACACAAAGTATGTTCACACTACTTAACAAAACAAGATAAAAAAACTTTAACATACCTGGGCTAAAACAGCAGCTAAGGCAACAGCACAGGGGTTTTACAAGTGGTTAATAGGCTGGTTTCAGTTCTACATGCCTGAACTCTTACTGTCAGTAAAATGGAGAAGCTAGGTTCTCCATCTCAGCTGTTATTTTAAACCTTACTAGTCAATCACTTTCTTTGCTAGAAGACAACGGTTACAAAAAACTCCACAGTTCCAAAAAATAGATTGTTGAGATAGACATGCTACAAATTATAGAACCCTTACAGAAAAGCAGTAGCAATACTGAAATCATACAAATGAAGAATCTTTCTTAATCCTCTGATTTAGGTGTATTCTTTTGCTAAGGCTTTTATTGAAAAAGTAATAGTAGAGTGTGCAAGACCCATATTCAGGACCCCTGTTGTGAGATCCTGTCTTAAGTATTGCCACTGCTATTGAGTCTGAGTTTAGAAGAATAGGCTAGTAACCTTGTATTCAGCCTGTGCTTTCTGCACAGCCAGGGAAAAGAAAGAATTTGTAACCCTTTCATCTTTAACACTACCAGAGGTGAAACATGTATGTGTGCACTGACAAGTGCCTACAGCTATCCACTTGCAGGTCATACCTTTTAATTTAAAACTTTACAGTCCACATATAAAAGTACCTGAACACTCTGTTCTCACTGTGATTAAATCAGAATTTTGGATGCTGATAAACAGTTAAATTCCAGAATTTGATACTATGAATAAACAAATGAGACAATTGAAAATACATATATGTTCACAGAAACAACCACAATCCAAGTTCCTTGGCATGTACTAGTCAATGGGGGGTAAAATGCTTTACGTAGCCTGAAATAAAGGTGTTAAGGGAGTCAACTCAGACATGCAGAAGGCAATGAAAGAGTCCATGCAGAGGAATGCAGAGGATCTTTGTCATTCAGTGAAATGTAGCTAAGAAGCTGTAAGCAGAAGCTATTAGAACAATAATATAACAAGGTAGTTCAGAAAATAGTGCAAATTGCTGAAGTGATTTAAAATTATTGGTTTACTACCATCACATGGGTCTAAATTTTTTCCTTGTATAATCAGGATTATTTGTTTGGACTATTATTGTTGTTCAGACATTTACTGTAATTGAAAGTTTCTGTTGAGGTCTGAGGGAGTGTTGTTTTTTGTCTTTTTCAAAAAGACAGTTATTATGGTTTTTCTCCATGATTTTCCTGTCACAAACAATCACCTTCATCCATGAAGATCACTTCTTTGCAAGCTATGTTTCCAAGAAACAAATCACAGTGGTATAAGAAAAATCACGGGAAAACTAGACTGCACTTTGAGTTATGACAGACCATGTCATGTTTAAATAAACTATTAATGTGAAAAAGGTTTATTAAAAAAAAAAAACAACAAAACAAAACAATGCAAGTATTTAAGTGGTTTCAAACAATTTTTTCCAGCGTTTTTGGCAAACACATAAGGAAGGAACAGATGTGAGGAAATGCTATCCCAAGTCAATGGCATGAACTCATGGACTGTAACATTGCAGGAGTTGCACATATCTCATATTTATCCTTGCAGCGCAGACCGTTGTGTGAAAGGCACCACTTTGCTTTTACTAGTGAGTTGGGTTTTCACATAGCTTTTTTTCAGCAGATATTTCACCTAGGAAGAATTTCTTTTGCCTAATAGTGTATTTACTAATATACATCCAAAATACATGCTGGCAGTCAAGATGCTGCTCTCCGTTTACACTGATGTTGATATAAAAACACACATAAAGATTATTAAATCCTTAACAAGTTCATAAAATTTAAAAAAAGAATAGCATAGTAGAATATATGGATAACTGACAATACTATTAGAGTACAGACCAGCACTGGTCTAATAAATCATAAGAGAAAGAACAATGCAACAACATTGAATACTGCAATTTCAAAACAGGTTTTTCATTTTACATACACAGAGAAACCTGCATTTTTAGAAACTGAAAATGATACTACGCTTACAAATTTTTCAAGACAATAGTGTTATTTTTACACATGATTTTTTTGCTAAATAACATGAAAATTTGGGGAAAAAAGCATGAGAGTCATATAGTTTTTCTGCATCTTACTATTTCTCACTGGTATGGGTGAATAGCAATTAACTGACCTGTAGCCCTATGCAAATGACTATGGACACATAAATTGATAAAGAAACATAGACCAAGCAATTTTTTTTACTAGGGCTATAGCAATTCATCAAGTATGGAAGGTCATGGAGGCAATCAGATTGAGTGCCATCATGCAGCATGTGCAGGACAGCCAGGGCATCAAGCACAGACAGGTCCTGCCTGGCTAATCTGATCTTTTTCTGTGACCTCATGACCTGCTTAGTGGATGAGGGAAAGGCTGTGGATGTAGTCTATCTGGACTTCAGTAAAGTCTTCAAGACCATTTTGCACAGGATTCTCCTGGAGAAACTGGCTGCTCGTGGCTTAGGCTGGTGCACTCTCTGCCGGTTAAAAACTGCCTAGAAGGCCAGTCCCAGAGAGTGGCGGTGAATGGAGTTACATCCAGCTGATGGCAAGTCGGTAGTGGGGTTCCCCAAGAGTCAGTATTGGGGCCAGCCCTGTTTAATGTCTTTTTTGATGAAATGGATGAGGGGATCGAGCGCAGTCTCAGTCAGTTCACAGACTGGGTAGGAGTGTTGATCTGCTGGACAGCAGGAAAGTTCGACAAAGGGATCTGGACAGACTGGATCAATGGGCCAGGGCCACTTGTATGAGGTACAGGCCAAGTGCCAGGTCCTGCACTTGGGTCACAACAGCCCTAGGCAGCGCTACAGGCTGGGGACAGAGGAGCTGGAAAGTTACCTGGTGGAAAAGGCCCTAGGGATGCTGGTTGACAGCCACCGAACAAGAGCCAGAGTGTGCCCAGGTGGCCAAGAAGGCCACGGGCATCCTGGCCAGTGTCAGCAATAGAGTGGCCAACAGGACCTGGGAAGTGATCATCCCTCTGTATCAGCACTGGTGAGGCTGTACCTTGAGTCTTGTGTTCTGTTTTGGGCCCCTCATGACAAGAAAGACATTGACAAGCCAGAGTATGTCCAGAGAAGGGCAAGAGCTGGCAAAGGCCTGGAGAGTAAGCCTTGTGAGGAGCAGCTGAGGGAGCTGGGAGTGTTTAGCCTGGAGAAAAAGAGGCTCACTCTCTACAACTACCTGAAAGGAGGTTATAGCCAGGTGGGGATCAGTCTTTTCTCCCAGGCAACTAGTGATGGGACAAGAGGAAATGGTCTCGAGCTGCACCAGGGGAAGTTTATACTTGCTATTACAAAAAAAGTCTTCACCAGAAAGTTTTTCAAGCACTGGAATAGGCTACCAAGATCAAGTCACCATTTCTAGGTGAGATTTAAAAGACGTGTAGGTGTAGCACTTAGTGTCATGGTTTAATGGTGGACCTGGTAGTGCTGTGTTTACAATTGGCCTCAATGAACTTAAATGTCTTTTTCAACCTAAATGATTCTACTATAAGTCACCAAATAGTGGGGAATATGTATCTGTGCATATCTACTTTACCTGAATCTATGTCTTTTTTGACCAATATTTAAATGTATCCCTAAAATTAAAGCCTTGCTGTATCTTCTAATTAGATCTGTTCTGCTATTGACATTTGTATTTACAAATTTACTGCCACTTCTAAGCAGTAAACATTTCAAGATTTATGAAAATTTTCGACAATATCAGGATGACTGAATCTGACACCCCATTTTCATTATATTGTCAAGAAAATTAGGCATCTAACACTTTTCATTTCCTAATTAGACCTAAAGTACTCTGATTCTCATGCCATCTCAACAGAAATTGCAACTGGTTGTAGATTCATGTCCAGTAACCACTTTTGAATTCAGAAGTTTCATGGTATAGTAAAAAAACCCTGAAAATACACTGTTTACTGCAACATAAATGATTCAGACATTGTAAATTTACTTTTCATTTTAAAAATGTTGGAAAAGCTGGTCTTTGTTATTAACCCCTTCTTCTAGGCTTCACTGTTTAATAAGATGGCTAAAAACTTACACAGAATGGGCTTGGGAAATCTCTAGTTTTCAGATCTTAAAAAAAAATATTACTGCAATTTTCTTGCTATTGGTCCTAATGGAAACTGGTTAATGGCAATTTAAAAACTCTGAAACTACAGAGGAAATTTTGGAGAGAAGAACTAGTTTCAGAAGAATGGAAAAGGATTGGTAAACATTGAAGAACAACAGGCATGCACAAGGACCCACAGACTCTCACATATATATCATATTTGAACTTTTTTTGCACTTTTGGAATAATTTCATGATTATCTGATGCCTTGACAGAAAAAGAAAAGACAAAGAAAATAGTTTAATTTTATTTTCCTTTCATTTTTCTGATATTTCTCCTAAACCCTACATTTTCACGCGATTGTCTAGTTGGTAGAAAAGAGGCTAAGGGGTGACCTCACTGCTGCCTACAGCTTCTTGAGGAGGGGAAGTGGAGAGGGAGGTGCTCATCTTTTCTTCCTGGTATCCAGTGATAGGACACATAGGAATTGTTCAAGGAAGCGCCCAGGGAGATACAGACCGGACTCCAGGAAGCATTTCTTTACAGGGTCAATGCTCCAAGTCTGTCAGTGTTTAAAAGGCATTTGGACACTGCCATTAACAACATACTTTAATTTTTGGCCATCCCTGCCTGAAGTGGTTAGGCATCTGGACCGGATGATTGCTATAGGTCCCTTCCAACTGAAATATTCTGTTCTATTCTATTCTCTGTGAATAAAGATACCTCATGATGGTCACTAAAGATCTATTAGAACATCAAGATCCAGTTTGGTACCGCAAAATATATATTAATTAAACGAAGAGACAAAATTATAAAATATTACTACTCTTATTCTTTTTAAAAAATTGTCAGATTAGGTTTTTTTCCCATTTATTTCTCCTGTGATAACCAATTACACTCTTTTCTCATAACATTACCTTAACTACATTGGAAGATTGTAACTATGCATACCAGCTTTTTAAAAGCTAAATGAAAAAAAATCCAGGAATTGTTCATTCTTTTCCCTGCTGTTGATGGTGCCATATGCAAGTGACTAAATCAGTGTATGCAGTTTGAAAAACACTAATGGGAGAGGCAGTTTTACACTCAATAATCTAGTTTTCTAGAGTCAGAAAGCCTTGAAATTATATATTAAGATAAAGCAGAGAGAAATAGGAATGATGGGGAAAGCTGATGGAATGGAACATGGTAATACATGCACCTTAATTCTTTTTCCTTTTGAGATGAGATTTATCTCACCTGTTGTAGACATCTATAACTGACACAGTGATTTGACGTCATAAAGAGTATAGTCACAGGCCCTTTTAAATATAAATAATTTCATCAAGCATATATGTAAAATTGTCACACTTTAATAGTGTCAATTTATCTTGACTGACAATAAAAAAGACAATGTAATAGGCTATACTACATGTAAACTTCAATTTTAATTGTTCCTCATTCTTCCTTTGAGATGTCTTCTCAAATTTAAGCGTGGAGTTGACACTAGCAAGCACCACTTATTAGTGCTAACTTTGTACATGCAACTAAATGTCAAAAACTCATAAATTACTATAGATTTATTATGCCTGTACAGACACCG
>VWZG01007838.1:405341-477594 GCA_013396735.1 Grallaria varia
AATTATTATTAGATCAAAACAATAATTAATAATCTTCCCCCCCAAGAAACAATTTGCTTTCAATGAAATTATAGTTCCTGACAAAAAAAAATTTAATTTTTAATACTTCTGGATTGTTGTAATTGACAAATTTCATACTTCAAACAATTCAGATGCATATCAAAAAAGGATTTATGACAAGAGAAATCCCCTGAATGTAGGTTTCAGGCAAAAATTAGTATTAATCATGGCAATGATCAAATAGCTTATTTTTCTTGTAATTTAATTATTTCTTTTTAGCAGGGAAGTCTAAGACATTGTTCAGGGGATGAGCTGTTTCAGATCAAACTTCAAAGATGGTTTTAGAAATAATAGTAAAAAATTAAGCTGAGGTGGTATTTAGCTGGCAGAGTAGGCAGACACTCTAACTGTTTGCATGTGTGCTTTAGGTAATCATTGGTAAGAGATGTTGTTTTATCATTATAATCTTATTTTCTCTAGAATGTATTATAACAAAATAATGACAAGAATTAGACCTGAGTCATGAATTAAAGTAAGTATATTTACTGAAATACATTCAGTCTGCTTTTATTTTTCACTGTTTCTCAGCTGTGTTACAGTATTCATGTTTGTATTCTGCCATATGAATAAATAAATCCCAAGTTAATATAAAAATTATGAGGTAATTTAATCGCAGAATCTGTTTGCATTTAGAAAAGCGAGTAATACCTAAGTCATTGTCTTTTCCAAGATGTGAGGAGTAAAATTTGTGCATTGAGGTCAATGAGAGTTGGGCCAGGATCTTATCCCCTTGCTTAAAAAACTTATTAATGAATTTCCTACCCTATAAGCAGGCTGATTGATATAGATGGTTTAATAATAGTTAAAGGTCAAGACAAGTGACTGTGGCAAGGAAAGCCCAAGATACCTATGTAAAGAAAATAAGTTAGTAACTGCTGCAAAGTTCTGCTGTGCAGCACCTGCTCAGCAGTTCTCAGGCCTGATGTCTGACTCTCGCTTAACAGCTATTTTTAGTTTATAAACCACAAGGTGGTGTTGGGTCATAAGTTGGACCCGAGGATCAAAAAAGTCTTTTCCAACCTAGTTGATTCTGTGATTCTGTGAACCAGGCCAAGAGTTTTCCAAACTAGTGCAGAAGCCCATGAAGCCCACAACATTGTTTGGAAGCCACTTTTTCTTTTTACTGCTCTAATCTTTCTGCCAGTTCTTGTATATAAAGGTGAAGGCAAGCCAGACTACGAAGGTGCAAAGTGGTTTTGCATTTGAGAGTGCAGACAAACCTTAAAATTTTATGCATTTCATTAACAAGAAAAATAAGACTTAAAGGTATATAGAATCAATAATGTAATAATCTAGGCTAGGTATATTTTTTCATCCCAGGATATCTGCAAGAGTCTGTGGTCTCATTAATTTACTGCACGGATCTTTGGGTCATCTCCCACTACCATGCTTGGGTTCACATTGTGAGGTAGTACTAAGACACAAGCTGAACTAAAAGAAAAAAGATTGAAAAGAAAAAAAAATGTTGCTAATGTCTAGCTCACGGTTGGGGGACAGAGGGGTTGTTGGACTAAACATCTTAAAATTGTCATTCTAACCCAAACCATTCTATGACTTTATGATTCTGTGTTCTAATCACTATGACCCAACAGCCTAAGAACACAAAGTAGAATTATTCCAAAGTAAATGCCTCATAACTGGAGGCATATGGCACATGACAGGACTAACCTCCAGCTGTCAAAGTTCTGGTGTAACACAGAAACAAGTTCATGAATGTCTGTGAGACAACAGGTGAGATGAATATTCATGCCAGGTATAGTTGTTCATTGACAGATTACACAGGGCCTTATTGCACATTGTTCCGGTTCCTTTCAGTTCGCTGAGTTATTATTTTTCCACACACAAAGATCACTACACATCTAACAAACACAACCAGGAACATTTTGCCCCTAGTTAGTTTTATTTGTCACAAAATCACAGAATATGTTGAGTTGGAAGGGACCCACAAGGATCACTGAGTCCATCCCTTAGCCCTGCACAGGACCAGCCCCAAGAGTCACACCATGTGCCTGAAAGTATTGTCCAAATGCTTCTTGAACTCTGTCAGGCTTGGTGCAGTGACCACCTTCCTGGGGAGCCTGTGCCAGTGCCCAACCACTTTGTGGGTGAAGAACATTTTCCCAATATCCAATCTAAACCTTCCCTGACACAGCTTCAGGCCATTGCCTCAGCTCCTGTCACTGGCCACCTCAGAGAAGAGATCAGTGCCTGCCCCTCCTCTTCCCCTCACAAGGAAGTTGTAACTGCAATGAGGTCTCCCCTCAGGCTCCTCTTCTGCAGGCCGAACAGACCAAGTGCCCTCAGCTGCTCCTCATACAGCTTCCCCTCAAGGGACTCATATTCAACTTGTCAACGTGGAGGTAGATCAAACTTTTTTTTTTTTTTTTTTTAATTGAATTATATAGAACTTCCTTTTGTTGCTAACCTAGGGTCATGAGATGTCATTTACAATTCTTCAGAGTTTATTAATATTCTGACATATTTTCATAATATCCTCTGGCTTAGCTGCATCTTCCTGGGTAACTTCCTGTATGACTGAATGGGGAAAAAACTGAAAGTTTCACACTCACAAAACTCAGTTCTGCTTAGCAAAAGTGGAGAGCAGCGTTTTTGAAAACTCTCCTACACAAGCAAATGAACCAAACCCAAACTCCAAAGTAGAATAGAAATGAGCATGTACTTCTTTAAATTCATTAGTAATAAGAGGAAATCAGGCAGTAAAAGTGACTGATCCTCCTGTGGAATGCTGGTGGGTTTTTCCGACTTCTCCTTTTCCCTCTGGCATAAGGCTGTTCTTGCCCAAACTGCCCAACTCAGTGGAGTGTGAAAGGTTTGTATTCATGTCCTTTATCTCCAACTTTTGTTGCTTCTGTTGAAAAATTGAATTGTGAGAGGCAAAGTTCAGGTTTTAGATCATCAGAAAAATACTTGAGACAGTTTTCCACTCTCTTGTTTTCTGATTTGCTTTAGTAGAAGCCCTTTAATTTCTTTGATGGATAGACTATCATTGGTAACCAATCTAACAAATGACTAGTTGCTCAGCCTCTTCAAAAATCATGTTGTATTTATGGATATTCCATTATTTCAGCTGAAATCAGGCAGTGTGTGTACTTCTTTCCAAATATTGACCAGTCTCTGAGTGCACTCTGGCCAGCTGGCTGCACATTGAATCACGTGGTTGGACTGGCAGTTTGAAGCAATCCACAAGGAAAATGTGGGGAGCTAAATTCTGGATAGAAAATTAAATAGCACTGCTGTAATCTGGCCTGTGCCTTGAAGCAGTTTGGCTTTGGCTGCTCAAGCAGAGGAGACAGTGAGAGGAACCTGATATTACCAGCAGTCACAGATATGGGACTGACTTCAACTGGTCATGCATTTTCCTAAAATCCAGATGAGCATCAGTGCACCACATGTCATCTTTCAGGTCACACTTGTCCCAGACAAGATCTGTTTACCAGGAATGAGTAAAAAGTTGACACAGCAGGAGAGCATGCACATGAACTCCTCAGGGCATGAAGCATTATTGGTAACCTCCTCACGGAAAATCTGGCTTGGACTATTAAGAAAACAAAACAAATATTAGCAGCAATTAAGGGACACAGAGAGAGAATTATTCACACCAACAAAGCTATCTCTCAGGGCTCGTAAAAAACAGTCATAAACCCTGCTGACTGCAGCCAAACCAACAGAATGGCAACTGAAACTGGGAGCACAACAAGGCAAGGAATCAAGCTGGAAAAATGAGGCATGCCAGGAGGCAGAGTCAGAGAACACAGACCAGAAGGTCCCATGTGGCACCACAGACGACAATCGAGACATGATTCTCACACACCTGTAAGAGTTTGTCCCATGCAACCACCCCTGCGAGCCCCACGGTGGCTGTTCACAAGCTGTAACAGCCTGCAGCCTGGCAGGCTCTCGCACCATTGCATTGTTTACTGTGGTACTGTCACTCCATGTGTGGTAAATACTGGGTGACATGTTGGATAGTTTTGCTTACTAGTTACCACTGTCTGAAAGCGGTATGACTTGTCACAAGTGAGTACAATAGTTACTAAATCAATGAGGCATTCAGAAACCTTGAAAGGAAAGAATTAGTAGGAGAAATGTAAATTGCAGAAAAGATTCAGAAAAATGTTGCGAGTTGTGCAACAGTTTTTGGTCTATGTTATATAGTAACTTTTACATAGTGCTATATCCAATTTTAAATGCAAAATTTCTTATGGTGACGCTATACTGGTTTACCCTATGTACATCTTCAAGTTAGATGTCAGAACTAGTTCAGACCATCAAGTAATTGGGAACTTCTTGGATCTATATAGAAATGCAATTGAAGATTTGAAGTTGTAGCATAGTTCAGCTTTGTTGTATTATATCTTGAGAGCTACGAAATTTGCCTACTAGTTCTGCTGAAACCCTTTTAGAAAGTTTTGTTTAGTTATGAAGAGATGGAAAGATTTTGCCTTTTAGTCTGCTAACCGCAGTAAGTTTGGAAAGTGAGACTATTCAGTGCATATGTTCTGCGAACACCCCATTCTGGATCAAACTCAGCACTTGTTATTTTAGGATTGATGGCAGTCATTCCCAAAGGCCCCCTCCAGGGTTGCATCGTGTACTAACTTGGGAAGGAGACAATTCCTGCTGTGAAGGATTTACCAAATGAATACAAATAAATGAGGTTAAAAGTCCAACCAGCCTTCTTAGTTACAAGTTTTGTTTCTTTTCTTTGTTTTGCCTTGATTGTTTGGGAGACAGAAGAGATGGATTAATCAATGAGGCTACACATGCACCAGTAAAGAAGAATAAAAGAAAAAGAAAAAAGAAAAGCCTCCTACTAGCCTGGTCATGACTGTCAGTCTAGGCTTTGCTGATGTAATGCCAGATTATCTAAGAGAAGGTAAAGATTTAATCACATAGCTTTTTCCATACTCCCGAGACATTCAAAGCATCTCATGTCAAATCATGGATTTCAACACCCTGACTGATGTCAGCTGTGCAGTGAGAGAGATAACAAATTCGGACTTTCAAACTAAGATGGTTTTTTCAGCAAAGAGACATTAAAAATACTCCTGTTGAGTCAGTGCTTGAGATGCCATAAATTTTTTACCAACTCAAAAGTGACATAACTTTTTCTATAGCAATCGATCCACATTTTAAGGTTTATTAATTGCATGACTCTATAGTTTCAGGGGTTTTATCTGTCTCTCTAGACCATTATAAATCTTGGGAAATCAATAGTGAAATTAATTAAGTATGCTTAATTACTTGTGCAGTTCAGTCTTTTTTAAGTTACTCTTGTTTCATTACTGAATTTCCAAAATATCTTATGCTAAGACTGTTACAAATCTTTTAAAATTAAAAGTAGCTGGCTAGACAGTCTTCTGAGGTAACAGGTTCACCATATCTGAACTTCTTGGACACCTCTTTCTAAACAAAAATATTTGGTATGATTTGTGGTTTTCTCCTTAATATCTGTTTGCCAATAACATTTTGTAGCAGTGGAACCTCTGACAGGGAAAGAAGGCTATTTACCCTACCCTTACTGTTTCCTAGTTTTTTGCTTTCAGAATATGTATTAAAAGGTGGTGTCCTATTTTAGTGAGAACTATCAGGCTAATGAGACAAAGCTCCAACTGAAGAAGAATTTTGGAGAAGGCCTATCAATATGTTAAGGAGTAGAATTTTAAGTGCAAGTACAATATACATCCATTTTTTCTGATGATGTGTTCCTCTGTCTGAATGGCAAACAATCAGTTATCACTCATGATGATATCTACTAGGGAATGTATTCTGATTCCACTAGTCTTCTACTGAATACAGACATACTGCAATGTGTATTGCAAGCAGGGCTACTAATTGCCCCATGAACTGCTACCTAATGTGGTGTTTAATATCTATACTGATGGAAAAAACATTGAATAAACATATATCCAGTAAGCAAGAAAACAATAGAATTGCCTGAACTGCGATCTGAACACATAGATCAATATTTGGGTTAAGTGTAATGGAGAAACAGTTTTCCCCTGTAGACTTAAGACTCTCTAACCACTGGAGTCTCAGATTTCTTAATGTGCAGCCCTACAGTTGTCAATCATTATAGCAATGATAAAGCCTTTCAGTCTTGTGTCATTATTACAGAAGGACCATGGAAGTTAAATAAGAGTTTTGTCAACTCCCAGCAATATTTCTGCCTTACCGTGAGCAGAACACAGAACACTGATAAAAATTCTTCCTATTCCCCAAATCGCTGAGGACAAGAGACCAAAACAGGAATGTCTGGGTAGTACTTGGATCTACCCTCTGGATCTTTTCTGTGAGGAGAGCAAAAGAAAGACCAAAAAAACCCCATCTGGCATATTGAACTCATATTTGTTTACAGTTTCACCCATGTCACACATTCATCACCCAGGAAGCTGTACACATTTTACTGTAACTGTGTGGTGCTGGTGGTTGTGTAGGCATTAAGTATGTTCAATAATCCCTTTTAGGAAAGTCCCCAAAAATATAAACAGAATCCAGAATAGTAATGGGCTTTCATGTAAATAACTCTCAATAAACATCATATAAAACAGATGTGCTATCTGTGTGACTGAACATACTCTTCATTAGAAAGTAGACATGACTAAATATATTGTCTTCAATGACATCAATAAAAGCCCTATTCATTATGCCTAATGAGACATGTTTAGTCACTTAGTCAGTTCTCTGCCCCAAAAGAAGCCCACACTAATGAAGTTGGTCTATTCATTTATCCCAGTTTCTTATAAGAGAATAATGGAAAATGGAGGCTAAAAGAAGTACCAAACAGTAAAAAAATTTGAAAGCATATTTGTTGGCTTGAAGTAAGCTGGGTTAGAATGTATGTGAAAACATTATCTAGTTATTTTAACTTCAAAAGTGATTTGATTTATTTCATAAAACCACTTATGTCCCTCAGGTATTATGTAAGCAGTAAGTGCATTACTGGGCTAGAACTCCACTTGGTTTCAACTGTTCAGTATTTAGAAATGGGAGAAAAGCTGGAGACACTGTGTTTCATGAACAGCACCAGAAATGTTTGGATTTTCTTGTATCATCCCTTTAAAATTTAAATATCACCTCACTAAGTTTAAAGGATTGTGTGATTAAGACATTACATTTTAAATACACTGGCAGCAGTTTCTAGCTAAGGAGAGGAATTATCAAAGTGAATAAAGAGCAAAATATGCTGCTTGATGACACTTCTATTGATTCTCTTCTGTCACTAGGAAAAAATCAAAGCGCATGAACATGCTTGTCCAATTAAAGCCAGCAGCAGAAGCATAGCATGGCCTGAAGTCATGCTCTATTTAGTCTGTGACTATAGCTTCTTGTTTTTTAAGATTTAGAGGTGTGGGCTAGCTGGGGTTTTGTTTTTTCCAGCTTCCATGATGGGACTTCCAATGTAGCCTGAGGCAACTGGGCACTCAAGTGACAATGATTGTCCATGAAATTGAAAACTCTTTTCAAAATTCTACTGCAAGTTTCTTTTCCATCTTCCCATTTGTTTTTAATACTCTGTAATTTTCATTGCAATTAGTCGGGTCACAGAGGGATCCACTCCCTCTCAGTGATTACTAAACAATAGGGAAAGCAATACAAATTTAATGGCTTTGATGCCTGTTAGAAACTTTCCCATTTGTGTATCATTTTAAAGCACAGTGTTTGTGGATTTATCTTGCCAAGAAGGGTGGCTGAGGAAGTTTTTGCTTTATAGCAACTAAACAGCTGGAAAGTCACGCAGGATATGGAACATTATCAGAAAGAAAAAAAAAATTTTTGAAGGCTTGAACTGGTTCTTACTTTATGTCTGTAAGACTTTCCGTACATGTTCCCATAAAGGAGAAAAAAACCAGCACATGAGGCTTAGGCAGCCTTACCGTTTTTGTAGTACTTTCACCTGCAAACAAGTTACCCACAATAAAACAATTTTGGGCTAGAAGGAGTAATGCTGTAGTTCAAAAGCTGACTGTGCCAGTGCCTATAATGATCTACTCTATAGGTAACTTTCCGTAAAGGCATTATTACAAAGTATTTAGGCTTCTTCAGTTCCTGCAACACCACACAGACTTTTTCCAAACAATTACGGCATAAACTTATTTTTGTGTGTTATATCTATAGACTTACATAAATAAAAAAATAAAGCACAACAACATTTTCTGAATCTCTTCTCATGAGGCAAGACAGGCCCATACAGGAAAGCTACGTGTCATGCAAGTGTTAGATTACTATCTTCTTATAGATCCTCTTTACCAGATTGCTTAGAGGTACTCTGGTATAAGATGGATTTTGTTCCACAACCTTAAATCCTGCATCTAAAATTTAAGTGTAGAACCAGTATGAGAATACTCCTGTGATCACTTGCACATCTTGGATCATACTTTTCACTGCCACCAGAAGAATAAGACAGAGAGCCAAGTTCTATTCTCAGTTACTGGTGTAAATCCAAAGTATCCTCATCAAAACCAGTGAACTTATTCCAGATTTACACTCCTGGGCCTAAAGTAGAGTTCAGGCTGTCTTGTTTTAATATTCTTCAGTTAAGAAGAATGTCTGGCTTTCCAGAACTCAGAAACTGTGAGTCTCTGTGCTGCCAGCTTAACAATAAAAAATCAGATTCTTTTGTGTTCTTTTCCTGAACACAGATAGAGTGAAATTACATTGACTTCAGATCCCACACTTCTGTTGCCAGAAAATAGGAGCGTGTTAACAACTGTCTTTCTGTCCAAGTGCATCCATTACCATCATTTTATCAACTCCCCAAGCAATTCAAGTTCTTTTTGTACTTCACGGTTGACTCTCATGAAGAAATTGCAGCCTGGTTCCTTTAACTCTCTCTCCCGTTTCTACCACAATACTGAGTTTGGTGTGTCTTAAATCCTGTAGGATAATAATTGTGCTCCCTGGTTGTGCAATACTTCTCTAGGTAGCCCCAAAAGTCGGTGGCTTTTGCCAGGAGGTATTTCTTTTCCTTCTCTTGTTCAGAATATCCAGGGAAAGTGCTCGACTTATAAGGAAAGAGTGATCGTTAAGTACTTCCTACTAGACAAGAGAGTCAGGGAATAGAGAGAAGCTAGAATTTCCCTCTGCCCTATTTTCTTGTACCAAAATACATGTATAGAATTGAGAACTTGGAAAAGCTTGCAGAGATTTAAAAAATCATCTTAGGCATCCAGCCACAAAAAAAAATCTGTGTGTGGGACGTGACGGTACAGGCTAGCCTAGAACAAAACTACCTCATTGCTAATGCAGGTCAAAAAGTTATTGGAATACAATAGTGAATCACAACTCTATAATATTCAGCAAAGCCATCAGACCAGACAACAAAGATGCACTGCTCTGCTGGCTAGAAAAGCACAGAAGCTGGATCCATCATAGAGAGGACTGCTTATGATAGTAAGGGAAATAGCAAAACAAAGTCTTAATCTATGCAAGCCAATGTAAATGAAGAGCAGAGAATCCGAGTTTGCTTGTACCTAGCATAGAGAATTTAATTTCCTGTGTAAAGAAGTATTTGGCATTTTAAATGGAGTTGCCTACTACTGTGGGAAAGACTAGTGGAGGAACAGCACTACAAACCACATAGAGGAAATTCTAAGTCACCAGAGTCCTTGAATGCTATTCCTCTATCAAATAGTGCCTCTCTGTCAGTTAAGACTGAGGTTTAGGTTGTTTTTCAAAAACACGCTTTTATATAACCTGAGCAACTGGAAAAAATCCTATGTTCTAGAGGGGGGCTGTAGGATATGGTGCCCTACCAAGGTCACAGAACAATATTAACAGCAAATGGCTAACTACTGTGCAACAGACAACACTAAATTAGCAAGAGGACTAGGGGGAATGACATGGGAGTGCTATTTGGAGCCCATCCTCTGAGGAAGTATAAAGGCATTCTACGTAGAGGAAGAAAACGTATGTGTTTTAACTGGAAAATGCTACCATTTCCTAGAATGCAACCCCCAGTTTAAGCAAGTTCTTTGTAGTGGAGAAAGAATCAATAGGGCAGAGGCTGTTATTCCAGGCCAGATAGAGGAACAGCAAACCATACGTGTCAAGAACTGCTGTAGAGGTTAATGAGGCGAGGAGAAGGGGGAAACCAGAACTGACTGAGTTTCTGATGGCATGCACATCTTTCCCTGGAAAATTCAAATAAGGGAGCAACACTGATCCAAGTAACTAGCAATTACATCTCATATTCCAAAACAGCTCGGTAAATTAAGGGCAATTTTTTCATTCTTCTAGAAGGAAAATTATATCCCCCAGTTTAAGTTTAAGGCAGGACTGCAATGCAGCCAGCGTGCAGGCTGGGTCTGGCCCATAAGGCACTCTCTGCTGCCCACTAGGGATGAGGCACCTTTCGACTGTGACCTTCCCAGCTGGTGCCAGTCAGATTAGTTACATGTCCTAGCTTCTGGCTTGCTTAGAAGAAAGTTCTGCCACATACTGGCCCTGCCAGAGGACTCCTATCTCTTGGTTGACTGCTTCCCTCAGCTTCTTCTCACTTCTTATCCCTCCTGGGGATAACATCACACAGTCTCACAGGCCAAGCTGACCAGAGAAAGGGGAGAGAAAAGGCACTGGAGTGTATGAATGAAGATGGAAGGGCAGCAGGAGGTGTTTGGATGTGTGTTGGGAAGTAGCAGCCATCAGCAGCTTCTAAGCTCACTTGAGTTGTAGCCTTCTGCAAGAAAAATTCATTTCAGAAGAAAAGGTGAAAATCATTTCCTGTGTCATAAGGATTCTTTCACCTCTTTACCACAGCCAGGCTGGTGTGAGGGACAGATGGGTATTGCAGGGTAATCAGTCAACATCACCAATACAGGAGCTCTTGAGAGACGCACGCAGGCTGCCAAGGGCACTGTGTGGTACAGAACATGGGCAAGAAAAACATAATGTTTTAACCAATTCTTTTTCAGTCATATGAAAGACACAGGGTATGAGTAATTCTAAACAGAGAGGTCAAATATCTTAAAGTATCAATGCTTCCTCATTCTGGGTGAGACAAGTGGAAACAGGAAAATCCAAAAACCTGACACATAGATCAATACTTGTGTTTCCTCTTTGGAAGAGGAAACAGTGGCTTACATTCCCACATCATTGGCAAGGGAAGCTGAGAAAGTTCTGACAGGAGCAGCAAGGGTGTTCAGCATGGAGTTCAGACTGCACCTGAAGGGACTTGCAAAAAACAAATTCAGCAGACAGATCCAGGTACCTAGTTGGCAAAGCACTATTGGGTTTGTAGGTTGGCAGGTGGAGTTTTGCTTCGTACTTGTTGCATAAGTACAGAGATGCATTTTTTGACAAGGTAGTAACAGCATGACAGCCCCAGTCAAGGGCATAAGGCAGGTCCCCTCTAGCATAAAAAGAGATTCACAAAAGACAGCTGAAATCTTCATGTCAGCACTTAAATGAATGGTCAGAGACCAGCACTGACTTGCCTGATAGACCCTCAAGGTGACAGTAGGTTCCCCGAACTGTCCATCACTTTATGCCTTTACATTAACCCCAAGAAATTTCAACAAGGTCTGCTCCATGGACATTGCCAGGAGTGGGCAATAGTCCTGCACAGTCACAGCAGCTGGGAGAACAAAAGGACCATGCATTTGGCTTCATACACAGCCTTGTGGGATCTGGAACAGAGGAGAAAGGGAATGGGGAAGCCCTAAGATATTGGATAGTGGTTGGCTTTTATGATGGTGTTTCCAGTTATCACATAGTGCTCCAGAAAGAAGACGTTAGGAACCCCTATTTTAATATATTTTGCTCTTTTCAGAGGAAAATGTTCACCAACTCAGGAAGCAACATTCAGGAGCCAGCAGTGGATGAGCAGCTGCCTCTGTGCCTCTGCCTGATAAGGACATGTTTCCAAGCTCGTGCTCACATCCCTGTGCCAGGGACTCTGCTGGCTGGGGCTAAAGCACCTAGAAGGAGAGGTCACGCAGTACAGCCTGCCACCAGCTAGCCAAATGCTTTTCACAGTGTTTAAGGCCAGTCATTATTTAATATCTGCTGCCAGGAGCCACCTTGTCTGTGCTGACATCATCTGGTCAGGTTTTTTGCACTTTCTAACAGAAACTATGACACACTCCTGCAAGAACAGACACCTAAAGCCAAGAAACAGACAGTATAACTCAGGCCCCCAGATGGGTTTGAATAATTTATTACTAATTCAGCTTCATTTTTACAACTTTTGGAAAAAATTTTTTGTGACTAAAACTTCCATACACAGTTTTCCTTTTCACATAGCACTGAAACTTTTGAAAACATATTCAATAATTGCAAGCTTAAAAATCAAATATTTCAGAATATGCCCCCCTGATAAAATAATCTATGCGTTCACTTGGTCATGACAGATTTTACTGTGGTAAGTATCCTATTTAGGCATGACTCTAACTCAAATTTTTATGATAATGCCTTTGGTATACAGTAAGAATTACATAGAAAGGGTTCTTAACAGCTGAAATCAATGCCACTGATATGCTGGTAAAGACGTAAAATAAAATTAACTTGGTTTCAGCAACTTACTATGACAATTTTGATTATTAAATCAAGACAAACAGTTTGATAACAAAAGCCAATTGGAAATACAGCTAATTTTGTCTAAAGCTATACTTAATCTTACAAATAACTCAGAGCCATCTGAAACCTGACAAAATAAGCATAATAAAATTATGGCTGAGGTGATGATTTTCGTTTTCTGAACTGGACAGAAAATGTTCATTGCTGCTTAGTACCATTCCACCTACTTCCTCAGAATAAATGAAGATATGTACGTCAATTAAACACTGCAAAACACCAGTTATATGCTACATTTGAATTTTATAGCATTCTTCCATTTAAACTAATGACAGAAAGATTCATCATCAAAGACAATAGGCATGGGAGCTCAAGAAACAGAAAAAAGCATACTTTCAAGCTGCCGCAGAAAGGCTCAAAGGTTGGAAGGCTAGTTCTTCTCGTTGTATCAAGAACCTCTTACAAAGCCCAAGATGTCCATGGAAAAATTTGCATGGAACATGTTGGATTCTGGATCCACATGAGTTTACTGGTGTGGCAACCTTTTTTTTTTTTCAGTAGAAGAGGGATGATTATTGAGGGTGAAGGGGTGGAACCAGGAATAACATGGGAAATAGTCAGAGAAAAAGCCTATGGGCAACCTTCGAGACATCAATGGAAAGAGAAGAGCTAGCAGTTCCTGCAGGGAAGTGACAGACTACTTTGCCCTGCCACAGCAATATCCATTGTGTCTTGTCCCATCATTTTTCACGTGCCATGCCTCAAGAAAGGTTTCCCACTTCATTTTCTGAGTCAGCAGCATAATATCTCTCCTGAATATAACCAAACAAGAATGTAAAGGAACAAAAGTGCCAGCAGCAGTCCTCCAGTGCTAGGGTAAAGGTCCTTCAAAAACGCAAATTTGTTTACAGAACAAGAAGTAATTGTTGCTAAAAGACCATATTGACTTCAGTGTAGCTGAACACTTGTCTTGGTACAGTAAGAGCATTTTTTTTAGTAGAAGCTTAAACTGTATTTTCCTATGCTAACTCTATAGAAATTGATTTCAAAATAATAGCAGAAATCATTAAAAGTGTAAATGAATACAATAAAAATAACTGCAATATATTGTTTTTTCTTCTCAACCAGAAGATATTATTTAGTGATGGTAAAAATAATATTGAGAGAATAGACTCTTTCTACCTCCTTAAAATCATTAACCCCAACAAAGTTGCACTTTCTTTCATGGTGTTTCAAATTGTCCCTGGATCTCTAACAACTCAAAACCAGACTGTCCCTTTAAGGTCCAGGTTTGCTTTTTTTCCTAAAATCATTTATTATAGTAGTTGTATACATACTGGTTCTCCTTTTATGCTGGACAAAGACTAGAAAATTTGTCCGGCATTTTCATTTTAACTATTTTTTAATAATGAAGTCATGACTTTTATGACATAAACTGGGGAATTGTAGTGCTACTTCACTCTTCACATGTGATTGGCTATGTGAGAAAAATGGTTTTTTTCTGTGTTGCGATGTTTGGCAATATTAATTAAAACTTTTCAAAATGGTCATAGGATCACTTTTATTACAAATAGAAATAATTACCTTTTGACAGTAGCCAAGATGGTTTAATTAGAAATGTCACTGTAAATAACTCTCACCAGACGGGAAAAAGGAGACAAATAAGAGGATCCAAGTACGGCAGAAACAGATTTCTCAGCAAGAGAGCTCATGTGCTTATCATGGCTACATGGTCAAAGACCCAACACCCTGGACTTTTATTCATGAGGTCAGTGTCTATATCTATATCTTGTTTTATGGTAGAGGTCCACAAACAGACTGTTGGGGCACAAGGGAACAGTAGTTTTGCTGAAATGAATGGTCTCTCTCTGTCCTCTAACAAACATTCACCCCGGTTACTCAGTTCTGTAGGTGTCAATGCGTAAGGCTGTATATGAAGTCAAATCACACATATCACAAACATACACATTCCTTTGAAACATGACACTTCAGGCCTCAGTGGTCAGCTATAAAACACTGGGAGAAAAAAATGGAAAAGGGACAGAGTACAATACATTCAGCTGGACACACCATCAAAATTCATCTCATTAATTGTCCAGCTCCAAGCCTTTGCTATTAACAGTTCTCTCTGCACTGTAATTGTACTATGCTGTACTGGTACATGTTTTCACATGCGCTTCACAATGAAGATAAAAACTAAAGAAAAGTATAGTGGGATTGCAAAGCACAGCCTGTAAGAGTGGTGATGATCTGTGGAATTCATTGCCTACAGTTGTTAAAGATTCTAAATCTGTTTCTTGTTTGAAGTTTTATTTGAAGCTTAATGTTTTGGATATGTCTTTTTAAAAATATACATGTGTTTGCACTTGCTTCCAGGGTTACCTGTATTTTATTTTTTAAAATAGATTAACATTAAATGCTTGCAGACTGATCTAAAAGTCACTGGAATTAATGGAAAACCAATTACTTCATTAGTCTTTGGATCACATCTTTAGGGAGCTTTTTTCTTACACAGTGAGATTATCAAACCCATGTAGAGTATAAAGCAGTATTGATGTCTGTGCAGTCAGAGGGATTTATAATACCCAAGTAGCTGATTCTACCTCTTGTGAACCCAGTTTTCCGAAATGTGAATCCCTGTAATTGCCTTGTATTTTAGCCATACATTATTTTGCAATGGAACCCAAGAGAAACAAATACATTTGTTAAGACCTGCCAAAGTCTAATTGAGGTACTCTTGTGGATGCACTGCTGAGCTGCTGTGCCTGATCGCTGCAGCTTAACAGGGCTATCGTTTCTCTTCTGGAGTTGCATGGAGAAAAAAAAATAAGCACTTTGTCCCAGACACCACTACAGATAATTTCTGTTGCTGTGTAACTTTGATGTATCCAGAAACACTTCTTTACAATGACTGTCAGTGTACAGATGTATGTACAATAGAAAGGAAAAAACAAAAACAAAGGAAAAGCAAAGGAGTTTAATTTTCTAACTATTTTAACATTTGGAAATTCTACATCAAAATTTCATCTCTTTTAAAATGTGATATTACTACTGAAGCTTTTTACAGACAGAAACTTGAACCTTCACAGTACAGCTTAGCTACTTTTACAACTGCGAAAGAATTACAGAAAGAGAGATGACATGCATTATTTAATTTCGGAAATGAAGGCATTTCAGAAATAAAGGCACTTCAGATGAACTAATATTAATTCAGTTCTTTCTGCTACTAATATATGACAACCCTTAAAATAACCACTTAAAATAAGTATAGATAAGCTGGATTGGTGTGTTAATAATGCTGTCCATTTCTGTGCTTGTAAAACACAGCAACAATTGTGAATAATAATTTTACAGTATACCACACATATATTAGTGCTTTTATTGCCAGATAGTTTTGAGTGTATGTTTTGTTCACCTAAATATAAAACAATAAAGATTAGATCACTGAGACAGAGAAATAATGCTATATGTTTTATGTGATATTCTTTAAAATAGTAGCACTTTTGCTCAGCACAAAGGAAAAAAGAACAATAAAAACCCTTTGAATACTGTTCAAGCTTTGAGGTATGTTTAAATATGGCTGCAATGTGGAACTGCTATAATGGCAAAGACATTTTATTTCTGCTTTTGTCTAATTAATCTGGAAAATGTCATTATTGTATAGCACATGTATTAAACCTTAGACAGTTACACAAGTGAAGTAATTTTCCTGGAAAAAAAAAAAAAAAAAGGAAAGAAAAACTGTGGACTATGCAAGATGAAAACCTTTTGAAAGAGCAAACCTTCAGTACTTCAGGAGAAGATTTGGTACACAGCACCATAATGGTTGACAGTTTTTCATTACAGTGGTTCGTCTACATGAGACCTGTCAAAATCCATCATGTTTAGAAATTGGAACATTCTTCATGTTAAGAAACCGCTTCTTTGATTTAAAGGTGTGGTCTAAAATCAGTTAAGACTTCCTCTTGATCAGTATCAGAACCAGTTGAAGTTTTGGTGACATATTTTGCAGAATTCACTTATCTCTGGATGAAAATGGTCTGAGGGAAACAGAAAAAAACTATGATACTGATTTCAAGAGGCTCTTTGGCGTTTACATTTAAAGTGTTATATCCCTGGTCAGCAGCTCAGCAGTAAAAGCAGAGTGACCTGCCCCAAATCTCCCCATTGTTTTTGTCCCCTAGTTATACAGCAGGGAACTCAACCATCGTGAAGATGAATTTTACAGGAGGGACATATTGCTTTGGTGGGGACTAGCTCTTTCAAAATTTTTACCTTTTAGAAGTGTCAGGAGACGCTGAGAGCGCCAGGGAGCGCAGGCAGGCACAAAATCAGGCCCACTGATAGGCATGGGGTTACAGAAACTGAGGGCCAGGAAACTGATCTTGACAAAGAGCCATCTAGGGGAGTTGCTTAGGCAGAATTAGCCAAATAGCCAATAGATTACACATCTAAGGGGCTGGTGCCATAGGTGGAATTTGGGATTTTTTGATCATGGGGCAGCTTACACAGCACCAGGCCTGCTCATGTCAGATGGGGTACTCCTGACTCAGTGGGGGAAAAGAATTATGGACCAGGAATTAGTAGGGCTGATTGAGAGGTCTTTAAATTAGGCTTGAAGTGGTAAGGGGCTAAGGCCAGGCTCTCTAGAGATGAGCCTAAGGGTGGCAGGGCTGTGGCAGGGGCAAAACTGTTAGCCCAGTGAAGTGCATGTACACCAATGCACGCAGTATGGACAGCAAGCAGGAGAAGCTGGATGCCATTGTTCAGCAGGAAAGTTATGATGCAGTTGCTGCCATGGAAACATAGTGGGATAACCCTCACAACTCAATTGCTGCAATTGATGGGTTTAAGTTCTTCTGAAGAGACAAGCAAAGCAAGAGAGGTGGTGGGATAACACTGTGCTTTGAATGTATTGAAAGTGAGGATGATGAAAATGACAGAGTGCCTGTGGGTAGAGATCAGGGAGAAGATCAGCAGGGCAGATGCCACAGTGGGAGTGTGTTATAGACAACCCAACCAGGATGAACAGGCTGGCAGATGTCTCCTGGTTGCCGGCCCTTGACCTCATTAGTTGCCTGATGTCTGCCAGAAATACAACACAGCAGAGAAGAAACAGTCTAGGAGGTTCAGGGATTGTGTGGTAGACAACTTCCTAACACAGCTGGTAAATGAACCTACCAGAGCAGGTGCCCTGCTCGACCTGTTCTTTGTGAACAAAGAAGGACTGGTGGGTAATGTGTTGATTGCTGGCCATCTTGGGTATAGCGACCACAAAATGTTAATGTTTTCTATACTGGGTGAAGTATGAAGGGGCATCAACAAAACCTCTTCCCTGAACTTCCAGAGGGCCGGCTTTGACCTGCTCAGGACACTGATTTGGAAACTCCTTTGGGAAGTAGCCCTTAAAAACAAAGGGGCCAAGGAAGTCTGGATATACTTTAAGAAAGAAATCTTGAAGGTGCAGGAACTGGTTGTCTCTATGTGCCAAAAGACAAGGCGGCTGGGAAGAAGGCCAGCCCTGCTGAGCAGGGAACTTTTGTAGGAACTCAGGGTAAAAAAGAGGGTGTATCACCTTAGGAAAAAGGGGCAGGCAACTCAGGAAGTGCTTAATGATGCTGTTAGGTTGTGCAGAAAGAAAATTATAGCGGTCCAAACTCAATTAGAACTTAATTTGGCCACTTCTGTAAAGGATAATAAAAAAGCATTTTCATAAATACATTAATAGCAAAAGGAGGGGAAGGAAAATCTCCATTCTTTATTGGGGGCAATATAGTCACCAAAGACAAGGAAAAGACTGAGGTAATTAGCACCTTCTTTGCCTCAGTCTTCAACAGCAAGACCAGTTATCCTCAGGACAACTGGCCTCCTGAGCTGGAGGGATAGGGAGAAGAATAGACTTCCTTTAATCCAGGAGGAAGCAGTTAAGGACCTGCTGAGCCACTTAGTGCTCACAAGTCTACGGGACTGGGCTGGATTCATCCAGGGGTGATGGGAGAGCTGTTGGAAGAGCTTGATAAGCCTCTTTCCACCATTTAGCATCAGTCCTGGCCAACTGGGAAGGTCTCAGCTGACTGAAGGTTGGCCGATGTGACACCCATAATCAAGAAGGGCCAGAAGGAGGATCTGGAGAACTACAGGTATATCACCCTGACCTCAATGCCCAGCAAGGTTATGGAGAGAAACTTCTTGAGTACAATCACATGGCATATACAAGACAACCAAGGGAGGATCAGATCCAGTCAGCACAGGTATAGGAAGCACAAGTTCTGTCTAACCAACCTGATCTGACCTGGTGACCCATCTAGTAGATGAGAGGAAGGCTGTGGCTGCAGTCTACCTGGACTTCAGCAAAGATTTTGGCACTGTCTCCCATTGCATTCTCCTGGGAAAGCTGGCAACACATGGCTTGGACAGGTGCACTCTTCACTGGGTTAAAAATGGGCTGGGTGGCTGGACCCCAAGAGTGGTGGTACACAGTGCCACATCCAGTTGGCATCCGGTCACTAGTGGTGTTCCCTAGGGATCAGGGTTGGGCCTAGTCCTGTTTAATATCTAGGGTCAGACTGGCTGGAAAGTGGGCCAGCAGAAAAGGACCTGGGATGCCGATCGACAGCCAACTCAGCATAAGCCAGCAGTGTGGCCAGGTGGCCAAGAAGGCCAATAATATCCTCTCCTGCATCAGGAATAGAATGGCCAGCAGGACTAAGGAAGTTATTCTCCCCCTGTATTCAACACTGGTGAGCCTGCACCTCAAGTGCTGTGTCCAGTTCTGGGCCTCTCTATTCAGGAAGGACTTTGAGGTGCTGGAGTGGGTCCAGAGAGGGGCAATGAAGATGGTGAAGGCTCTGGAGTACGTCCTGTGAGGAATAGGTGAGGGAGACTGGAGAAGAGGAAGTTCAGGATGACCTTGTCAATCTTTTCAACAACCTGAAAGAAGGTTATAGCCAGGTGGGGGCTCCCAAGCAGCCAGTGATAGGACAAGAGGACATAGTCTTAAGCCACACCAGGGGAGGTTTATGTTGGATATTAGGAAGACATTCTTCACAGAAAGGGTGATTACATACTGGAATGGGCTGCCCAGAGAGGTGGTCAAGTCAACGTCCTTGGAGGTGTTAAAGGAAAGACTGGAAGTGGCACTCAGTGCCATGGTCTAGTTGACATGGTGGTGTTCGATCATAGATTGAATTTGATCTCAGGGGTCTTTTCCAACCTAATCGATTCTGTGATTCTGTAATACTTCATGGTCCAAGCACTTTACAGGTCTGAACACCATGAATGGCTCACAGAAGATGGAACTTCAAGCATTCACTTTATTTCTGACATCATGAAATTCTACCGACATTGGTAAGAAACCTTGAGCCAGCAACTATAAAAAGATGACTAATGGAAAAAGTCAATGTCTTTGTGATAGGTGGGGTCTCAAGCCATCATCCGAGTTAATACTGAAGGAATAACGAAGGTGAATGGGAATCTCTGGGATATTCATGCAGAGTCCAGGAAGCAACAGACATTGATATACAAGGCATTTAGGACCAGTTCAGAAGCGCTACTCAGAATGCTGCACAGCGCCAGGAGCCCCTACTGGCATTATGCAGAGGGGAACTTCCTACCGTATATCTAGCAGAGTAATCAAGAAAAATGTGTTTAGTCCCTAAAGTAAAAAGTTTTGCTATGTCTATCTTGCGCTGTAGGTTACAGTATTTCAAGAGAAACTGCTAAGAATGGCCCTTTATCCACAGCTTCACTACTTACAATTAACTGTAGGTAAAAAGCTGAAATAAGGCATAAAAAAAAAAAAAAATTGAAAGTATCAGCCCAAATCTTAATAGACCCCTAAAATATAACTTCTTTTTGCATAAGGTAAAATGAAACTATAATAATTCACTTTTTGAATTACAACAACTGCTTGGCTTCCTAGGCAAGTACTTCAAGGTACTTACTATTAAGCTATGCAGCCCAGTTCAACAAAATGCCATAGCACATGCTATAATTTAATCTATTAGTTTAAAGGATTCAAACTTTCATTCCTTTCTTTTTCCTCAAATATTAATTTACTAGGGTACCTTTTTATAAGCAGCATTGTATTCACCTTTACCTTGTGCATTTTCTTTTAAAAGTCAGCAGATTCCATTTTCCTAGACTATCACGTATGAATGTACATGAATAATTATTTTTTAAAAACATACATTATCCATACCTGGACTTTCTTTGGCAGAAAGATTCATATTCCACTTAAAACTTATTTATATATGATATCACACATCATTAAGCTGGAAGAGAAGATGCAATTGCTGGACAGACATAAAAAGGTGATCTTAACAGAAACAAAGAACAGAGGGTCTATCAAGATGAAGTCCTTAGTAGAGAAGAAATATTTAATTAAATTTCCTAAAGACCATTTTAGTTCATTTTTTGAAACACATATTTAACAGTAAGAAACTTGTCAGCTGGAAGGTAACAGGCCTTTGTTAGAGATTTAATACTTTGGCCAGTTCCAAATCCTTCCTAAGCAGCCTTATACGCACTGTGTCTCCCAGTTTAAGGTTTTATATAACATGCTAACATCTCTTTTTCCTTCTTTTTTAAACATATTTCATTGTCTTCCCACGTACCTTGCTTCCTGTTTCAGTTGCCCCAAATTGCTGTTTTAAGCTTTTTGATAACCTTTGTCCTTCCCAGTTACGTGGTTCCCTGTCAGGGAAGGATGCTTTGCCTGGGCTGGAGACTCATTACTGGTCTTGGTTCCTTATTATACTCCACTTTAATTTCAAGGTAAGGATCATGATAAAGTCAGTGCTCATCAGTGACATTCCTAATTGCATCCTCCTCTTGGCAGACATGGATGCTGCTCAGCTCCTGATACAGAGTTCTGTCTTATCTACAATAAAATGTTACTGTTGATGCAATACACCATCATAAATTGAAAGATTTAGTTGCTTCCTCTCTGTACAGATGGGAATATTTTTGCCAGATATTTTAGTTTCTTTCAATAATCTTTTAAAATATCAGGACTTCACAGGAAGTCAAAGATCCCTGAGGTGCAGGCTTTGGTTCTGTGTTTAAACTAGCAACCCTGTATTGTTCAAAAGACAGGAGTGCATAGACCCCATAGGTAAGGCAGGAGAGGGACTGGGGAGGCTTCACAATCTTATGTTTGCCCCCTGACATGAGTCAGGACCATGGACTGGATTGTCAGTTTTTCCAGACTCCAGAGCGGCTCAGGAGATCCAGAGCAAAGGACAGGAGAATGAGGCACATGGCTCATGCAGACTGTTTTGTATTTTTTGCTAATCTGAAAAAAGTGAAAATCTGCCATTATTATGACTAGTTCTGACACTGATTCTTCTCAGGGAGTTTCCAGTTCAGTACCACTTGCAAGGCACTGCTATCTCAGTATACACTTGTCAGAACTGCTCACCATGATGGAAAAGAGTAAGCCCTTAGGGGAGCAAAATAAGGCACTGTGCATGCCAGTGCAGATGAATGCTGGTAACTTATGGTCAGGAATTAACAGGCATCTGTCACAAGTGTAATTATGTCGGCCTCACCTTTCCCAGAAGCTGTTGCCCAGAGCGAGAGATGTCACAATATCCTCAGAAAAGGGAGATGCAAATGGTATAATCATTAGTCCGAAGGTATTCTGAGGCAGGTTTCTCAAATCTGAACAATACCTCAAGTCTCTCAGGAGTCTATCTCTGATTTTATTTTTTGAATACCTTCCCCTATGATTAGAATATTCTAATTTTTGTCTCAACAACTTGATACAATGAAGGAAGCAATTCGAGAATTGTGACTGATTGCTATAGTATTTCTTATATCAGATATTAAAGCAGTGTAAAAATCACACAAAAGAAAGAGCATGATTTCATGTTATAACACTTTGCAGAATGAACATTACTCAGTGACTGAAAATGCAAAGATTAAAACACCCACCATTCATTTCTCTTTAAGCAGAAAATATTTAGCAGATGTTTTTCAGTTTCTAGAGGAAGACCAACAAATTTGGTCTTTAGGGAAAGGTGTGGATGTGCATGCATACGTGTATGTACCTGTGCTCTGGTCTCACCTGAGTCTGCTTATTAAACGGGAGAGAAATGCATAAACTAAAAAGATACAGTTGTAAATAGTTGTTGTTTTTTAAATTGCAGGGTGTTGTATATGTCATCTTAAAATTAGTGTGTACTGGGAAATGCCTGTAAATTAAAAGGAAGGCCTCTGTTACTTTCCATAAGACTGTGGGGAGTCAAGGTCTTCCATTTAGCTTCAGGATTCCCTCATTAATATTTCATATTCCTGTTTTCAGACAGGAAAGAGTGATAAGATACTTACATAAACTAAGAGTTACCATGGTTATTAATGTCCAGAAAATATTTCAAAAGGCTAAACAGATCTATGATAGAGATTAGGGTAAAACTTTTCTGGTATAATCTTCTACACCTATAAATCTCTTTTCAGTTTTCCATATATTCTTTTGAAGTAACTGATATGACTCATTATCAGAAACAGGATATTAGTTAGACTATGAGCTGGATCTCACTCATACCACGTCAACTGTGGATTTGCAGAGCTTAAGATAACATTTCATATTTGGTCTTCATATGAGACTATGACTACATAACCTACCCATATTCTTCTGTTTGTCCTCTTTAGTGTGATGGCTGTTACCACCTTTCTTGTTGGAAAATTAAAATCTGTAAGTGGCAGTGAGATATCAAGACAATCATGTTCATACATATCTCGAGGTAAATAAGGCAAATAAAAAACTCATTAAATAAAAGGTAGGAGCAAAAAAGAAAGGTAAATGTTGGCACACCCCATCTGAATGATTCATCCAAAGTAAGTTTCGGTGTTATAATCCTTGCCATGAAGCAATGATAAAAATGGTAGCAATAATTATCCGTGAGGTTGATGCATACTGAATTAATGAGCCCTCCATTCTGAGATTTCCTCTATTTAAGTGAAAAATTTTAATGTTGGCTGTTTTAGCTAGTTTCTTGTCATAAATAACATTGGTTCATTATATTAAAATAAGGCTTAGACAGCAAAGAATGAGACCGTAAAAGCCACATGCTAAGATAAGACCAACCTGATCTAGCCAGACTGTATAAATGAGGTGCATTTTGCACCCTCTATTTCCCTAAGACTAAGGAAGACTAAGGACAAAACTGTAACAACCTTTCAGGACCCACAGCAGAAACCAAGGATGGACCCATATTGTTTTACAAAACATGGCAGCATCTATAAGCTGTCAACTGGTGTCATGCCCACTTAGATAAGGCACAGACAACTCACTGGACCTTAGGGCATCATCTTGTCGTTAATTAATCACATGGCCAGTTGAAGAATTTTCTACTCACAGTTTAGAGAACTAAATAGAATGATTCATAGAATCATTGGATATCCTGACTTGGAAGGGAACCATGAGGATCATCAAGGTCTAACTCTTGGCCCTTCACAGTACAATCCCAAAAGGCACACAGTGAGCCTGAGAGCATTGTCCAAACACTTATAGAATTCTGTGAGGGTTGGTGCTGTGACCACTTCCCTGGGAAGCCTTTTCCAGTGCCTGACCACCCTCTGGCTGAAGAACATTTTCTAATACCTAACCTAAGCCTCCTCTGACAGAGCTTCATGCCATCCTCTCAGGACTTATCACTGGTCACCAGAGAAAAGATTGGTGCCTGTCCTTCTCCTTCTACTCATGAGGAAGATACAGACTCCAGTGAGGTCTTCCCTCAGTCTTCTTTTGTGCAGACTGAACAAGACAAGTGGTCTCAGCTACTCCCCATGTACTTTTACCTCCAGATCCTTCACCATCTGATCCTATTAATTTTCTTATATTTATTGTTCTTCAGCTTTCTCACATAATACTTACAAGGTGATCTTGCTCCAAACAGGGACTTTCCTCTAGCATTATAGATGTAACTCTAAGAGCTGAAGAAACTTTAATTGAAAATGAATGAAAGTTGCAATTTTTTTTCTTCAACAGCTCTAGCATACCTTTTAAAAATTCAGTCTTGAGTTGCATCAGATCCTTTAGTTCTAAAACAAAGCTATATAGCCACAGCTCATGGTAACATACTTCTTTACTGTAGTTGAAGTTTCTAAGCTTGTTTCTAAGCTTGAAAGGTAGCATCATTTCCTCCCAAAATCTTAATCATAATGTAAATTATGAGTAATCTATTGGAACAATCTTTACCTGTGTTTTATATAACACATATAAATACTTCTAAGACACCTTCAAATTTCTCCAAGAATTTGTCCTTCTCTGACAACAAAAATATTAATTAAAAAATCTGTCATTTCACCCAATAAAGTAACTTGCCAAACATTACTTCCTCTGATTTTTTTCTAATTTGGAAAATATTTATGAAACATGTTGATTATTATCCCCATTTCTTATAACTTTCCTTCTCCTGCCCAGGTGACACCTCAATCTTCATGGACTACTCAAATGGAAGTCTGGTACAGATTCATGCCATGTTGTAGTGCAAACACTTTTTGCTCAATCTTTACAGGAAAGTCAAAAAACTACAGGAAAACTACACACAAAGGTATCTGGAAATCACTATCTACGGAAGGATAGATCTCCAGAATTTTCAGCAGACCCAAACCCCGACTCCTTTACCATGCCACTCTCACAGGGAAGGTTCTGTTGCCCCTGTTTTTCCCCCTCTCTTGCTCTATGTAGTGATATGTAAGAGCAGGACCAATGTCCCTGGCCCTCTCCTTGAGACATCCCAACCCAGTTGCACAGTCCTGCAGGCCAGCTGGCTATGAGACCACCTCCTTCTTCCAGGACAGCCTCCTGCAGAGGTGCTCCCAGGCTGCATCAGCACAATCAGAGGGAGCCATTGTCTGGAGGTATCAATGCTTCCCTTCTTCACATCACAGACACCATCACCAAGAGTTGCTCTCTGACTGAGCATACGTTCCTGCTGTGCTTTAAAATACCGCATCCCAGTTATGCAAAATTGGCAGACACCCTCCCGTCCTGCCTCCAGTAAAAGTTTAGTGATCTTGGTGTAAAGCACAATAATCTTATCCCAAAGGTTAACATATTTTCCTCTTTTCACACTTGCCCAGGTGCAAAATTGCTGTTCAACACATACAAAATGTTGAGAGATTTCATGCTAAGGACACATGACCAACAGGCTGATGGGTGGCACAGAGTGAAGGCTTTCTCTGGCTGGTGCTGGCTGGAGTCACTCTGCAGTAGACAACGAGAATGTTATTCTTCTTTAGAGCTCTTGCCTCTTACAAACTGTTACTTAAAAAAGGATTTTTACTGGGCACAGATCCCCATTATCTGTGGTTTCATATGTTACATTAATGGTCACTGTGCTATTTACCAGGCAATTTCAAAGACTTGCTCCTACGCTGCGACAGTCAGTGTGTGTTTGTGCACAACAGGAAAACTGAGATGAGCAAAGCGCTTTAACATTTTTGAAGCATGGTTCAGGCAGATTTTTCAACAAATTTCCTCACTTAGATTTTGAGTTACTATTAACACTCTTTATCTTGTATCCAACAAATACAGGCAATAACTGGGCTGCTTCCTTCCCCAAAAAAACCATTTCATTTATTCCCACAGGCGAGTTTCATACAAGGAGGTTTTAATTTGGGGGCTTTCAACTAAAGCATTCTCAGAGTTGTGAGGAACACAAGAGTCACCAAATATGCATTACTCATTCAAGCACTCCTCGACTTGCATATTGTTGCTCTTAAGTATGTGTGTGGGTCTTTGATAGCAAAAGGTCTTTATTAATCACAGTTTGCTATGGTCAGACAACAGCCTTAACCATTCCCACAATAAAGGCAGCAAAGCAGAGACAGAGAAGGGTTCAGCATGTGTGTAATACAAGGACAGTTCTTCCTCATCTAAAAAATTTTAGACAACCAGAAAGAAGAGTTTCAGGGTGTTTGTGAATGTTAATAATAAGAAGCAGGCTAAGCTACCGCTGAACTATGAAAAAAAACCAACTTGAGGCATTCAGTAAATTGTCAGGTAGGAGTCAATGTTGAATTTCATCTACCTTCATAATACTTATTTTTTTCTGATACATGAGTCAAAGCTTTTTTTCTCCTTTTTTAACACAGAAACTTTGGATTTTATACAATGACGAAATATCAAGTTAGGGTTCTTGTTGGAATCAGACATCAGCTATTAACAGATGGAGATTTAGAGGGAATAAGCAGCAAACCATGGATAACAGAAACTGAAAGGAATTCCTCTCCCTGATAAAACAGGAGGCCTGGCCTTGAGAAAACTGTTTGCAGTTATCTATCCCTATCTCCGGTCGGCGGGAGTGAGTAGACTCTTTTGATTTGTTGCCATCCTGTTGAGGCCCTGTATTCCTCCAGGTGGCTCATATATAAGAAATTCTTGATCTATCACAAAATGTAGCTAATTAGTTGTCTAAGCCCTAACAAATATAAATCATCCCTATTAGCATATCCTGCCTCCCTATTAACATACCCTGCCTTTCAGTTCAATATATTGTCACAGATGTATTCAATAAATGTTCCAGCTTTTGCCCCCAAGATGGCACCGTGTAATTTTTGACCATTGCAGGTTCTTACACATATGTTTCAAGCGTTTTATTTTATATTAATTAGTATGTTAGAAGCTTCATCTTGCACAATTAGAAAATTCACAAGGTCAGCTTAAAAATAGCTATACACCATTATGTATGGCTTACTTACACAGTCAGCTTTACTTTCCCTTTTTTCTTTCTCTTTACTTTTCTTTCTAGTTATATATAAAATGTTGTAACACCCACAAGGGCTGCTGCAACAACTGACAAGCCTACTGTTTTCTGAGATGTGCTGTAGGGCAGGCAGGTAACTTTTTTTGGTTTTCTCATCCTAATAATTAAGTAATATTAATAATGTGGAAAAAAGCTAAACAACAAAGTAACTGTAACAATTGTCTGTGTTTTCTGAGGAAAATGGAAGAGAACATCACAGCTGTTGTCAGTTAACACTACAGTTTCATCTGTCCCAGTATCCTGTATCTGACAGAGGCTAATAGCACATCCTGAGGGAGAGTCTCAGAAACAAAGTCAGTATGAGGTAAGACTTCATTTAGCAGCATCCTCCACAATATCAGATCGTTTAGAAGGGTTTTTTGTCATTTTAATTACATACATGACTATCATTCTGTTTTGAGTAGAGTATTTGTTTCTAATTTTTAAAAATAAGTCTATTGACACTTGAGTTTGACCCAATTCACAAGTTTTTTAAGACTTCAGGGTGGTAGATAACCTTCCTTAGGTACTCTGTAGATATCACCAACAAAAAGAACTTGTTCAACTTTTCCACCATGGATGACCTTGACACCTGTTTTATACTTCAGACTTCTGACAGGCTTCTTGCAGCCAATGTATTTAAAAATACACCAACAACTTGTAATTTGCTTTTATGCTATACTGATTTACTCAGCTAGATCCCGATTTTTTTTTTTCTTGTATTGTTTCATTTGGACAAAGGATATCTTTTCTATTGCCTCACTGAATCTTTTTGGTTTGGTCTTTTGCAGTTGGTGACAGTTTTATTCTGACCCTTGAAAAAGAGCCATAAATGACTGACTTGTTGCTTTCGAACATTTTACAGTTCTTATGAGCATTGTATAATTGTGCAATATTTTATCATTTTGTTTGTACTATCATACCATATCGGTAGGGGCTTTCACATGAACAAAGACTTGTTTGTATATTTTGTTTAATTTCCTGTGAAAGTACACCCTTGTAAGTTTCTCAAGATTCTTTTTAGACTTTGATTGAATGAAACTGAACATTTTATTGTATGATGAAATCTTAAGCCTCCTTTTTAATTTTGCTATTGAATTGCAACCTTTGGATGTCTATGCTTATTCAGAATGGGACCTGACTGCCCACTTTTTGAGATGTCTGTGAGTGATAATGAGCTTCTACTGAAGAAGGAGTTAGAAAGTCAGTCCCTTTGATGTTTCACCCTGTTAGATAAAAAAGCATCTACAGGGATTGCAAATATTTGTAATTTGCAGGCTTCTCTGTTTTCAACTTTTATATTATCTGTTGATAAACATGCTTTAGAAACAAAGTCATTACTTTCTATCCTGAAGGTGACAATTTTCTTTTTTTCACCTTCTCAAACCTGGCTTTGCCAATTCCTTCTCTTGTTCTCATTATACACCCTTTATAGCCTATTATCACTAACAAAATTAAACTGAGAACGTAGTAAGACGTTACTAAAAACTAGATCACAATGCAAAGAGCATTAGGTTCAAAGTGCGACAGAAGTTTAAGATATTGTTTCAAATAATCTAGAGTGTCTGAAGAAGTTTTTAAGAAGTGCTGCGACAGCAAAGAATGAATTTATTCTAATTTTAGGTGTCATTTGAAGTTGACAAGTGCCAAAAACCTAAAAGCAAATTTCTATATTGTTAATGTTATACATTAAGTTCAAGTTTTTAATTTTCTTCTTGGAATGTCCTTCTATGTGATATGGTGCTGAGGGCATCTTTCAGCTCCAGAGGACACACAGTACTATTGATCAAATTGCTTAGTAAGTGGAGATTTGACAAGTATTTATTTGTTAAAAATTACATTTTACTATCTTCAGATCTCTATGGCTTTTAAGAATTAACACAAATTCTGTTTTGTTAATAGCACAATATACAGTACTGTGCAAAGCTGGAGGCATATTTCTGTGGATATCATCTGGTGTATGCTCCTATGTCTTTACTTGCACATGCAAAAAACCTGAGGTTTCCATATGCTGTTTTTTATGGTCAATTTAAAAGTCAAACTGGAAAAGAGAAAGAAAAAGACCCAAAGATTTAAGAAAAAAAAAAAAAGGAAGAAAAAAGAAAAACACTAAATCTGAAAGTCACACTAGCAGACTGTAGAGGTAGATGATAGAGGTAGAACTATAAAGTGGAGTCAGGACATAATCTGTAGGCACCCAAATTCAACTTCATTTGTTTTCCAGGGGTTCAGAGAGGCTTGTCAAGAACTGGAATGACTTTCACTCCTGACATTTTTGGCTTTCACAATTTCCTCCTCCTCTCAGGAAACTTCCTGACTTGAAGGATGAGGCACCATTGCATTCCCTCTGTTTCAATAGCTTGAGGCTTGTATTATTTCTGCCTCACAACATTTTCCTCAAAGTCTTGGAAAAAGTAAGCTTAAGCCTTGCTTTGGAGTCATGCAGCTTATCCCAGTCAGAGGTCATTGCTGGACAGCAATAATAAAAACCACTTTGCTTTAGTTAGCAACTAAAAAGTAGTCTAAATTTTATATGAAATAAAAAATTTATGTTCATCTTCCAAAAATTATAACAAAACTCCAGGTATACAACATAAATTCTGAAAAACTGTGACTGGAAAACAATACAAAAGCACAATTAGTATTAAAATATGGTTGAAAAAACTTTTAAAGCAAGCAGACAGTCAATTTGCATTTGACACTAAAATTAAGAAATATTAACGTATGTTCACTCTAAGCGTTCCATCTTCCTTCAAAGAAAATGAATACAGAAAATTTTTCTCTGACACTAAAATTTTCTTTGTAAGAGGAAGAAACTAACTTTATGGCTTATCCAGATTAAAACAAGCTGAAAAATAAATTTTAAAGACCTAAAAAAGAAAATAAAAATTCCCCTACAGTTTAGAGCAGCATCTTCTATTAAAAAACAAACAAACAAACAAACAAACAAACAAACAAACAAACCAAAGAACAAAAAAATAAACTGTTGGATTCTAATTTTTACCTTCACATGCATAACAACACCATAATAAACTGCTGCAATGAGATACGTAAAAAAACCTCTGCATTAGCTAATGTGCAAATATAAAACCAGATTTTGCTCACTGTACACCGTAATATTACCTTGAGCCTAGCTTCCAGTTTAGAAACCCCTGTATAAGAAACACCATCCTACCTTGATTTTGCATGGAAGTTATGAGAACGGGCTAAACTGTGCTGTATATACTGTTAATTTTCCTCAGCTCCAAATGATGTGCCAGCTCTTGCATATTCACTGTGATGACACAAAATACGTAGAGCAGAGTTGTACTTATTTTTCAACTCCCCTTCCTTAGGGTTGGCAATGTCTGATACTTCCTAAAGTCAACGAGTTTTTTTTATAGGGGTTTATAGTTTAATAGTATAGCTTAAGTTTCATAGTTCCCATTTAGAAAAATTCCATGTTCTTTCAAAAAATTACATGCTCTGCTCAACTCTCAAAGATTGATTTGCAGAACACTTGTATATGTAAGTTCTTTGCAACTCCAGAGGTATTTTAAGAATGAATACCTCATGCCTGGTTGTTTTCCATGCAAAACATTTCATTAAAGAACAAGATAAGTATTTACTTATAGAAAAAGAAGACGAGAAATTGCTTTGTTCCCTTTTGCAAGCAAAAATAAGATTGTGTGGGGACAAAGCTTTTGCAACAAACTCTGCATAATTCCTGAATATGAAAAACAGTGTGAGCACTAATATTCAACTCTCATGTTCTTTTGTATGAACTCTAGTTTATTTGCAGCAATATTTTGGCAACCATTGTGGAACGTTTATTCCATTATTTTCCTAAAGTGTTTGCATTGTCCTTCAAATCGATGAAAAGGGAGAATGTACTGAAGTACAAGAAACCTACTCTTATGGAAATGTTTTTCCATTGTCTCTGCATGTGCCAAGTACCATACATCATCTCCTCTCACTGACTGAAAAACAAGTCCTTTAAAAGTAAGGGCTTGCAGGTGCTAACCCGGTGGTCTAATTTTTTAGTGATTTCCTTTATCCTTGTGACAGGAGGAAAGGAGAGAGAAATTAATTTTTATATATCTCCCCGAGTCAGATGGATTTGGGAGTGTCATCAAAAAAAAAAAAAAAAAGAAAGAAATACAGGAGTAACTGCGAGGAAACTGTCTCCTCTGCACAGGGAGAGCACTTCTCTTCAGTAAAAAGAGCTCATGAAAATGCACAGCCAAAAATAGTAGCCACAGGAAAGTGTTTTCCAGAAACAAAATTCACAGCCATATTTAAATATAATCTGATGATCACCATGTTAACATGATTAAAAAGAGGTCATGCAGAGACCACTTTAAGGCACATTATTCACAGCCATTTTAGCAGACTACCTTCATTTATTATTTGTATGAAAACCACGGCTCTTCTGTCTTTCAGACTCTAAGACTTTACTCTAAATGACACTGGGAATAGTCGAATGCATGCATAACATATATTTCAGCTTTAGCAGGAGTTTTGGCATTGCCTTTCTGAAGTGAAATAGGGGAATAGTCTTGGAAATTAAATAAGGGAATGTTGCCTAGATAAAACAATTATGGGGTAACACAAAAATTATTTGAAAAGAGTATTTAGACTGAAGATTTGAAGCATTCAGTATCAAAATGGTAGCACATATTGAGTGGAATTATATTTTTGTTCCAGCCATGGTTAGTATCTCAATGATAGGAAAAACTGTAAATAAGGACATCAACATCTAAGTGAGCATTCAATGACAGGATAAGGATTTAAATTTCTCTCAACACATTGGAGAATCTGTGGTGGGGGGAAAAAGCAAGTGCAAGTTTCAGCATTTTTGTAGCAATGAGCAGCAGATTGGAAACAACTAGCTTAACAGCAGTCTAAACATAATTTAAAGTCATCATGCTGCTGCAAAAAGGATAAACAATATTGTGGGATACGTCAGCAGGAGTCAACTGTAACACGTGAAGTAAACCTTCAGTTCTACTCAGTTTCAATGTGGTCCTCAACTGAAATATTGTGCGCTTTTTTTTTTTTCCCTGACCATTGACCAGAAAAGACAGACTTTAGAAAATATATGTTATGAGGAAAGCTTGGAAGAAATTGAGCTATTTAGTTTAAAGAAAATTAGGTTAAAGGAAAACTTTCTAACTGTCTTGAAATCTGCAAAATACTGTTGCAAAGAAACAGCCATCTTAGGATATTAAAATTGGATGAACTACCTTTTAAGTTGTCTGCCTCTCTTTCTATTATCAATAAAGTTAGTCCAATTTAAATTAGTATCAGAATTCTCCCATGCATGAATTATATTAAGAAAAACAGAGATACTTTCAGATCCCACAGACCAAAATTCATCTAATGCACTTCTCTTTCTCAGTTATAATTCAGGTGATTATTCTTTACTTCAAGTGGTGGCATTTATATTTTAAAGGCACAGTGGAACGCATAAAATGAAATAGATGAGCCCGTGGCTTTGGCATTTTCCTAAATGTACATCATTTACTACTGGAAACAAATTTAAAACTTCTGATACTTAATACATAAAAACAGCATGTCAGTCCAGCTTCAGTTACATCTGAATTGAGATCTCACAAAAGTACTTACCTGAGCAACCTCCATACTAGGACAAAATGCTCCACCTCATAGGAATCCTTTCTCAAAAGGAATAATTTCATCAGCCTCCTCCAGAAAACCTCACCAGAAGCCACCGCTTTCTTGTCAAGACCCCTGCTTCTGCCTTTCTTAGGACAGCTCCACTTTAGCAGGCTAGCCCTTAGTTAAACCCAAACAAGTTAGTCCTTCGTCCACTTGTCTAACAGCAATGGCTGTTGTATAATAACCAATCAAACTCAGGGCACGTGCATTCACCTTATTGATTTGTTGCCTCATGAATTATAGAATTCCAACATGACTTTTATATGCTGATTTGAATCAATGGTTTAGTAGAAATTTTAACTTCCCCATAGGCTCCTTGTACACCACTGCAAGCTGAGTTAATGGCTGCTACAGCTACTTGGATGTAACATCTCAGAATCAGTTTCCTTTTCTATCCAACAAAAAAATAACCCCTGTCTCCTTCTCCATATCAGCAAGCTTGTCTGTCTTTTCTGGGTAACAGCCTATCCCTTCCTCCACTCCTCTTTCTGACCTAGAAGATTTTATATTTGCAAGTTAGAAAGCAATTTGCTGGTTCTCATCACCCTTTCAAGCCCTCAGATCCACAGGGTCAAGACTGATGAAATGCAGATGTATATGGTTGCAGTGCTATTTGCATTAACAAGCTTGTTAAGGCTGTAATCCTTGAGAACCCACTTATAAAACACAAGTGGAAACTTAAAATGTTTATTTTATCCACCAGAATTAAAACTCACATTCCGCAGGTACTCTCCAAGTCTTGTATTTCAGTGTGCTCATTACAACATTGAGCCAGGTTGTCCATAAAAACTGCTGTCTTAAGGAGCTCCAGGTCATCATTTGCTTTATGTCAGTTCTTTGACCATAAAATACACAGAATGCACTGTAGAGGGGGATAGCTGCACGCCCTTGCTAGGGCTTCAAATTCATTAGATGTCACAGGGGCTCCATTGGTTCTGCATGGAGAGTGTGGAAGCTAGGGGGCCCCTCAGGTGTCAAAAAAAAAGAAGGCCATACTTAGGACTCTGAAGTTACAGGACTCTTCCAGTAATTCTTTGTTATGCATTTGTTACATTTATATATAAATAATTTAATATATAAATCCAAACTTCAAGGCTTTTATCATTTAACCAGTCTGCAGTACCAGATATAAATCTAACTCACATACTTCACTTAGCATCTTTTTTTTTAACATATTCACCTCAGCTTAGTCCATGCCATTTCTGGGGCTCATAAGTATCATCTAATCTCAGTCAAAAATTGTCAGAGCTCATGGAGAGTGTCCAGCATATCAGAACACGAGACCTAATCGATTATTGGCAGACTACCTTCATTTACTTCATGTACGTAAGATCAAGTTAAATTATCAGGTCAGAAAAGTACTTTCTCCCTCCTGTTATACTCAGAGAGAATACTCTTTAAATGACTTAGCTTAGTACCCATGTTCAAAAGCTTGGGTACTCTACTATAAACAGAGGCTTTTTTTAAAAGTACAGTGCAATGCATTTTGATGATTAGTCACTTGGTAGTGTTGACAGTTGCTGCTATCACTTCATAAGCCATCTTCCTAGTGGATGAAAGCCTATGACCTAAGTCTAAGCATCCTTAGGAAATGTCTTCCAAAAAGATTGTCTTATGAATGGGAACTGTGAAGGTAGAATTCAGAGACATGGTATCAAGTCCAAGACCTTAAATAGGCAATAACATTACTGAAAAAGTCTTTGGGGAACATATTGTAAGAAAACACCTATTCTGCAATGAACAATGAGCACAGTGAAAAACACCAGTGATTTAACTAGTGTAGCAGTTGGCACTGCTCTCAGCTGTATTCCAAGTGCAGCGTAGAGAGGAAACACAGACTTTTCCTCTAATGAAATAACCACTGCCTCTTTCAGCCTGAGATCTGGGGAGGAAAGGGAAGATATGAAAGCCTTAATTCCAGAGACACTCCACAGACTCTATATTGTGTTCAATATGCAAGTACAGACAGAGAGGTGCTAAATACACCAGTCAGAACAAACGAGTTCTTCTCAGCCCCATAGAAAAGTGGTTGGATTTGAGAGTGCAGCTGCAGCAGATCTCTCTAAGTGAGAGCCTTCAACTCTGCAGCTGAACACCTTCCATACTCCATGGGTTCTACCACAGCTTCACAGAGACGCACACTTCTCCCAGGCTTGGCAGGAAATCATACACAAACAAAAGAAACCTGGCAGCAGCTGGAAAACATCAAAAGACTGATTCAATCTTCAGTGTATGAGCACAGGCTTGTGTTTCAACCCTTACCTTAAGAGCAGAGGTCCTACGCAACTGCAGCACATTTACACACCTGCAAAACCAATTTTGTGATTGGACGAATCAACTGTGAACTACAACTGAACTTTCAGTTTGTGGAGCTGATGCTCTTCCAATGTGAAACCCCAGGAAGGTGATTTTGGAAAATAACCAAATCAAGCAATTCCTTTCCTCTTGTAAACAAGAAAAAGACCTGACAGAACTCATCTAAGCAGTGAGTTCTGTCTAACAACCACTCTTTCATTTGTTCACTAATGAAAGTTGTTAGCCTTGAGGTACCACAAGTGTTATATTATAGGTGTGTCCTTACATAGACGTTTCCAAGACACTTCTTATCAAAATAAGCATTGAAAGATAATGTACTTTTAAACAGGAGGGATTAACTTTAAGGTCCTGCTTTTTTATAAGGCTTTTTTATATTCCAAAAATCTGCAGGCTGTCTGGTGAAACAAACTAGATATACTGGTCTCTCCTGAGCTCCTATGCTATGCATCCATGAGACTCTTTCCTCTGCAGCTGCATTCCTGCAAATAGCAAAGTGTTTCTTCTATCTTCCATGCCATTGATCATATCTATTTACCTTCCTAATAGCTAGAATTCTGGAGAAGTTAAGCCATGGAACACTGTGACCTGAAAAAAATTACCGCCAGCAAAAAGACACAGAACAGCAGCCAACAGTGAGGAAATAATGTAATGGAAGCAACAACTGCACAGTCCAAAAAAAACATTTGTCCAACACTTATGCCTATGATAAATAGCTAATGAGGCATTCATGAATGGGCAGCCAGCTCTGAAGTCTTCAAGGGGTGCAGGCATTTGAATGATGATGGAAAGTACAGGGATGGATGTGAGGAAAACACTTTTCCTATAGTTAATCTATTTATTTCTGTCTATTTATATAACAACAAAATAAACCTTTTTTTCCTTTAGCAGTGTTGCATACATATTATATGTATATAGATGGGTTGGTAACATCCTTGGACTGATTTGACCTATGGCTTTGTTATTGACTTCCCTGGCATATGTATTTGGCCTTTAAAATATTTATCTGGAAGTTAGAAACATGTAGCTGTTATAAATAATCATATTTTCACTTGAAAATACAGTCATTTGGGAGAGACGTTATTTCTCCTCATCACTGCCTTTACAGGGTTCAGACTTCACACATTTCTCTTGCCCTTGTATAGTTTTCTTCCCTGCAGAATTCCTGGATGACCTGCTGCCCTTCTACCTTCCTTTACTTCTCCTTTCCATGTCTGTTCATATATAGCTCCTTTAGTGACATTGTTGTCCCTGGCAGTTTTTTGCCTCTCATGTTTCTAGCCATCTGGATCATCAGACAAGCAAGGTCCCCCATTTTCCCTCTTTGATTGTGGGTAATGATCTTGTCTGTCCAATTCCTGCCTTCTTCCCAGATCACTCCTGCCAACAGTCTCCTCCCAGATTCAAATTCCGTTTTGCCAACCATGGTAACATTGCAACTGTGCCAACACATCCCAATGACATGATATTCCTAGTAGTATTCTCAGTTGTCTGCCGTTTACCTGACCAAACCTCAGAGTCTCAGGAGAGGCAAGGGCCTCTAATCAGTGCATGGCTCTCAGACCGTCCTTGGGAGAGCTTGTGGGAATCACCACCCAACTTGATGCAAACAGACACTCTCTCCCAAGAAATAAAGGTAGAAGCTTTAGGTACTGATGCTTCCCTAGAGGCACCATGACTGCAAGCCACACTGCACATTGCACATTCATCTTGAGCTTTCCTGACTCTTTGTGCTACATATATTTAACATGGAGAGCCCCCTCACAGAGCAACAGAGCCAAAGAAACACATATCCTACAAAATTTTAGGTATGTGGTATGCATGATGCAATTTCTCACAGTTTTGGAAGTCTGGAATGGCTAGTGTGACAGCTGGAGAGTGTATCTTGGTCACATCTGATGGTCATGCCTCAAGGAGGATCAGAAGGGCTGACCACAGTTGCAGAATCCAAACACAAACATGCACCATGGCCATTGGTGCCACTATGTGATTGTTGCATCTGCTGACAAATGCAAACAAGAATGTGCCCAAGATCCCGCCTTTGAGAAAGGATATGGCAAAACAACAGTTCAAACTATTTCATCTCATGGCAAAACCAATATAAAATGTGATTAAGTCAGAAGGGGCAGAAGTTATGACCTCAGGAACTGGTCCATCATCCTGTAGACAACAGCCTGTCTACTTTCAGTGGTCTGATCATTGAAAAGATCTGAATTCCAGTAAGGCCAGATCAGTCAGTCCTGATTCCCATTCTGCACACAACTTGTATGTACAGTAGGACCAAAGCCGAGCCAAGGACACGGCAGTCCCTTGTTTGTCTACAGTCCATTCCTTCTTCCACAAATTAGTGCTGAAAAAAAAATGGGCTAAGTTTCACATTCTCATCTTAGGAGGATCTATGGAACATAGATGGTATTGCAAATTCCATGACTTCCAGGCTGCCATTTTGCTCCATTATCTGTGGTCCTGCCCAGCCTTTGTTCTCACTCCTAAGGATTGTCCTTTGGATCTCCTTTCCCTGTCTGAGGTGTTCCACTCACACTTAGTTCCTCTGTTGCTCCAGAGCTTTTCTCTAAGCATCTCAGTAGCCTTGCGGTAATAGCTAATCTTACCCTAGCACCAGCATTTCTAAAAGTCTTTTTGGATTTGCTTTGTACAGTAATACCAAAAAAAAAAAAAAAAGTCATTTGAGATATCAAATTTGACCCTAGATTTTTTTCTGGATTCCAGGGACAGTTAGTTGGAGGGTTGACGCCTAGCCTTTAGGTTAAATGTTGGAAGTTTTCAGGATGAAAAAGGCATTCTTACTGACATTTAAGTCTTGGGATAAGAGAACTATTAGGTAAGAAGCAGTCAGAGTACTTTTCTGAACAAAGTAGACAAGAAGTCTAATTCAGGCCTGTACTCTTTGTTAGATCTGGCTCCTACTCTAACCCTTTGTCATAGTATGGGATGTGGTTATCTGCCATCTGATTTAGAAAGATTAGTAAATGATATAATTTTAAAATAATTCTGAAACTGCAATTTTCTTTTTAAGTCATGTATTGAATTGATAGGAAAAAACATTGTAATAAAATTCATTAGTTTTATATACTAGAAAAGAACAGAGATGAGAAAACAGTCATTTTCAGGTGCTTCCTACTTAAATTTCACCATAAACTTGGATAGACATATTTTAATATCCTGACACTATAAAGCTATCTTATAGTTGTGTTGGCCTTTTTTGTCGTTGTCGTGAAAATAAGTCATAAAAACTTATCCATAGTCTTGAATTTATATTAAGATTGTAATAAATCTTAGACACCTCTATACTGGAGATGGAAAAAATTATGAGGTCACCCCATTGAAGTGCCTGCCAACAAAGGAATATTTTCTGCAGTGTAGCATCCACTGATTTATAGCCAGATTGGACAAATAGCTTAAGTGATGGTTTCCCTTCTGAGAGCTACTAAGAGAACAACAATATGAAATGTATTATGGAAACTAACCAGTGCATTTTTTCCAGAAGCTATTTCATATCAGAAATATCTAGTCAATCGTATCTGTAATATATTGAGCAAATATATTGCTCAACATATTGAAAGTAAAACAAGCCAACACTTAACAGGGACAAATAAAAAAAAATTACTACAACTTTGATTGAAACTGACGTAACTTTTTCACTCAGTGGAACAGAGCTGTAAATCATGTCTATCTCATAGTCATCTGGAGTCAATATAATAATCTCGACTAATTTTGATATGCAAGAGGGGAGACAGAAATTATAATACCTACACAAAACATTCCTGGTCTGAAAATGACATTGTGTCCGCATTACCAGCAACGAATTCTGTGGTGGGATTTTACAGGTTGGACTCTCTATTCATTTTGAAGTCCCCTGCACACCCTGTCCTGTGCACTATAGTACCCTAGGGGATGGTTTCATAGTTGGTTTAAGAACATCTACAATCACGCTGTCACTGGAAGGGGCAGTAGACCCTCCTCCTTCACTCACCCCAGAAGCACATTCTTGAATGTCACCTTTTGGCAGCCATGCCAGCTTAATCACTAAACCACAGCCTCAATGTGAACAGAGGAACTGCAAAGAGCATAGGAGGTGCTTTGCTATATAACGGTTCCCAGTAAGCTTGCTATTGCCCAGTTGGAGGGTTAACAAGACCATGCAGAGACAACTTGAACAATGCTACTACATACGTATTTCATGCCTGAAACTTCTGGTAGAAGCAGCTTGCAAAGATGAATTCTGGAAAAGCACCTGCTCTGTCATTAAAGTTCAGGCAAGTCAAAGTACCATAATGTTTACAGACATCTTTTGGATGTCTGTTGCAGTAAAAAAAAGATACTAATGTTTTTCTGTGACACATACCTAGCAAAACATATTTATAAAAGGCTCCAGTCAAGAAACAATGATAGGTAGCTTTGAATGCACAAGTATGTAAAATCCATTATCTTTTAATTGTATCAATTGGATTTTGATTTTGCTGTTCAATAAACATAGCTAAGTCAAGAAAACATTTTCAAATAATATTTTGTTGGTTATTTGTCCTGCAGTTGTACAAATTTCCCAAATATGACTGTTTATTCTTATATATGATCAATTCAGTTTCAGTATATGAAAAACTTAGAAAACTTACCTTGCTGGTATCAGACTTGCATTCACTGGTGGAAAATTATACCTTCTTTGACATGGGTTTGCCTGATTCAGATTGATTAATAAGCACTGGATCTTATTGAAGAATGCACAAAGCAGTCAGAATTCTAGGCTTAAAATTACATTCAAATATAATAAATGGTAAAATATAGCCCTATTTTAAGAACATGTAGTATCAAAATTGCATATATTAATGTATACGTACATATAGGCATGTGTATGGATCTTGTGTGATGCTTGAATATCTAACAAACACTTTTGAAATAAGATCACTAACAGGTCAAGCTGTTTTCCTCTCCATTTCTTCATGCATTTTCCATAATCCAGCTATTCCCGAATTCCCCATTGTAGCAAAGGACAAAGTCTATATATGGTGCTTTGGGATATGGTTAAGAAAGTCAAATCCTGTCTAGAGCTGAATCTGGTGAGGGACATGAAAGTTAACAAGAAGGGCTTCTTCAAGTGTATCAGTTGTGAGAGGAAGCCTGAGGAAAACAGGAAAAATGGTCAGAGTGCCCAATGTTTTTTGCCTTCCTGGTATGACTGGACTTCAGGAATCCCAGGTCTCTGAGCCAGTAGGAAAGTGTGAAGAAATATAGACATAGTCTGTACAAAATCGTGAGGAGTGTTTGATAATCCAGATGGGTGTGCAGCCATTCAGAGAGACCTGATCAAGCTGGAGAAATGCGTGGACAGAAACCTTGTAACATTCAATAAACAGAAACGGAAATTCCTCTCCCTGGAGAGGAATAACACCATGCTGAGGGCTAACTGGAATATTCTTCTCCAGGTATTTCTTTCATGTTCAACAAAGCACTTGATAGATTAAACAAAAAACAATCTGGTATTTCTGATCTATTTTCTTTGGTAAACATCACAAATTTCCCATCCAATAGCTTATATACACAGTATGTCAATTTCTCATTCCTCAGAGCAAAAACTGTACAAATAAAAATAAAGATAAATACTTCCTAAAAAATAATAAATTTGCCAAATGAGTTCTGCCTAATGCAGTCTGATAGTGGAACCCATGCACTTCCAGGATTTTCTTCAGATCTGTTATCCGTATTCTTTTGGCATAACTTTATATACTTCTGCTTGAAACGCTTTGGAAAACTTCTATTACAGCTAATTCTAGTGCATTAAAATGAAACTCAATAGATGTTATCAACATTTGTTTTTTTAAAAAATAGAAGAGGAGCCAAATACATGGCAAATTATGTGAGTCTGGTTCAGGACCATTAGTTTCATATTCAGCTCTGAACCAGCATTTTGTGAATGCCATTTCTGTATGAAGCTATAAACAGAAAGAGGAAAATTGCAGAATTAACCTTTGCACTTACTCATAACAAATCTTTAAGCATAATTAGCTGGAATACACAGTCATCCCCATGAACTGAACTTGGGATATCAGCTGTACATAAAGGAAGCTGATTTAAGTGAAAACTATTTTTGCAAAATTCATGGGGTAAATAATCTAACCACTATGAATGGTATTATCCTCTTCCTCCAGACCAAAACCAGGTTTTCACAAATCAGGACCTTCTGGACATTTTTTTTAAACTATAGCTAATAAGGTCCATGGTCACCATGATGGTACTTTTCCCTAATTGTTCCAAAGTTGGGGATAACATGCTGTATTTATTTTTGGTAGGACTCTGATGTGCTGCTGTTTATCTTACTGCTCCCAGACCACAAACTTTCAAAACAGCCCCAGCTGCTCAGTGTCAGCCGTGACCTTCCACTGCTCATGAGCATGTTCCCGAGCCCAAAAGCTTAGAGGTCCTGGAAAGTCATCCTATTTAGTCAAACATCAGACACATGCATTAAACTTTCATGTCTCACATGTCCATTGGAGAAGGGAGAAAAAAAATCTCTGAAATCCAGTGGAATTCCTCTTATTTTCGTGTCTCCAAACAACTCTAAGTCCATCACCTCTGTAAGAAACACAAAGCCTTATTAAGGGAACCAGCAGAAAAACACTGTCAAGATCTTTAAGGTGCCTTTCAACCCAGGCCGTTTTGTGATTCTGTGATTCACTCTGCTGGAAAAGGATTCAGGCAGCCACCATTCTGCATGAGCATGGCTATTTAATCAGAGACCCCATCCTATGGTGATACTACTGCTATTATTTTTCTTATTATTTACAGGAAGACATAAAGGTTGAATCTGCAGATGTAATTTGCCAAGCTTCAGTTTTGTGGTTTTTTCTAGAGTATCTGAGAAAAAGCTTTCAATTTATTTCATCTTATGAGAATTTTCTTCTCAGTATTTTTCAACGTAAGTGAAGCGAATTGACAAATGGACATTCAGAACTCGCATGATTTCTCTGCTGAAAAATACAATAAACAGAAGGCTGGCAAAGGCAAAACCAAGTGCAACTTATTGGGCACTTTTTTTTCATCATGCAGAGGAGGCATTACCTTTGTAGCCTGCATGCTAGCTGTTAACATTTAACAATTCCTGCAGATTGCCTGTAAGGACACTAGAGCAGCTGTTGTCCCTGGATTGCTATCAACTTCTTCAAACACTGGTTCACTCCTCTGCTATCAGTTTTTCAAAGCAGATAATATTTAATTTTATGCTATACATGTCAGTTTATGCAAGAAAAAGGTCACCTTCACAGACATGGAGAGGAGCATAGAGGAGAAATGGTAGAGGGAACCCAACACCCAACCCCAGCTCCTCCCAGGTCCATCCCAGGAGAGCAAACTAAGCTCAGCTACCGGGGTACCCATGCTGTACATACATATTTGATACCAACAGACCTTCCTCCTGATCAGCCAGAGAAGGGAACAGGATGATGACATTGAGGATTTTGTGCTTGTGGAATTGCTGAGTGCCTATTTGTGTCTGTCTGTGTGACATACACTACATGCATGGACGTCTATGTGCCTACAGGGAATACACACTCACTACTGGCTGTGCCCAGCGTATGGACATGCAGTAGCATCACTCTGTCAGGCTACCAGATTCAGCATCTCCCTTATGTGCTATATAAGCACCTATCTCCTTCCGGCAAAAATGAATTAGCTTCACCTCATTTAAAAGTCCCTTTTCACAGACTGCACCCAGTGAAACATCCCAGCTTGGCTGACACATTTTTATACATCCTTTCTACAAAAGGGTGTAGAAGTACTGAAATATAAACAACGTTCACTATCACAGCCCTTATGCTCACAAAAAGGTCTTGTTTTAACATGGTATGTATAATATTTAGAGGCTGTTTTACAGAGTAAATGACATGCAGGTATGTTACTGGAACAGAAAGCAATGCTTGAACCTGAGCAAACTTTCTGACCAGAAGACAATACTTGAACAAGGCTATCACTTTAAACTGTAGTTTATTGTTTTATTTCACATTTTTAACCTTGTAGCAGAAGCACTTGCTAGAAGAGAGTTTCTTCATGGAGCATGTGCCATGGCAGGATTTTTTGCTTCTTTCAAGCTATAGAAGTCTTGCTAATGCTTGGAAAAAAGAAACCAGTACAAAATGTGAATTTACGTAGTAAATTTAAAGGGGGCTACGAGAAAAGAAGACAAAGCATCTGGAGAAGTCTGAAGACTGAAACTGTTTATCTAGTGGGACAGTAAATTATATAGACGGGCTGGAGGCAGATAGGCTGGGAGATAAGGACACCATGGGCTTACTCGAGTTGAGTAGAACAAAAATATTTGGTAGTAAACTCCAAAAACTCCAGCAACTGATTAGAAGCTGGTAGCTCACAGGTATTCCCAGCTGTGGAACAGTCTTAAAGACGACAATAAAACTACGAGAAAGGTTCTCACAAATGTTTGTATTGGAGTTCAAATCAATGTCTTCTCACAGTCTTAGCCCAGTACGTCATGATAGCAGCACACTTTTATAAGTAAATACATCCATCTCTATGATCTAAGACTGAGCAAAGGGTGGAAGATCTCTGATCTGTGTGAACCACATACCGTCCCTACTTACACCTTTGAGGGTTCAGCTACAAAAATCTCAATTTCAGAGGTACTATACCAGAACTTCATTTCACAGATTTCTCAAATACAATGGAGCCCTAAAGATGTAAGTATTTTTTAGCAATGTTTTTCAGCAATGGTTGTCTTTCAAAGCCTCGTTGACCTTACAGCTATCATTCTTTGTCCTTGCTGTTACTCCATAGATTCATTCCAGGCTCAGTATAAAAAAAGAAGCATTGATTTAGGTTTGCCCTGCCAGTCCCCGTGACATCCTTCTGTACTTGTTCCTTCATGTGGATAAAAATAAACAGAGATAGTCACTACTCCCTTCCTCAAAATCTACACACACACAGGGATAGAGCACATCTTTTAAATCAGACCAACACAGGAATATGCAATAGGTGGACTGTCACTGAGTAATGAATATTTTACTTTTAGATGTACCAAAAATACATGAATAAGTGCTGCAGTATATCAACCCACAGAAAAATGTCTGATCGTTTCATCTTGTTTCCCTAGAGTTCTTTTAGTCTTAGTGCTTTTAAGATCTTTTCTCTAATATATTGCTTTGGATGAATTTTTGAAGAAAATAGAATTTTAAAGTGTCTGAAGAGCCAGATCAGGTTGTGATGTTTGTTTGGAAAAGGAAATGATTCCCAGCAATGTCTGCTATTTCAAATGCTTTGAGGAAAACTATCTCCAACACACAACCCAGATTTGCTCTGGCTGTTCTTCATGCTTTCTGCCCTCGTCATTGAGGATGATCATGCAGCATATCTCCTTAGAGCAGTTCACAGGGACCACTCAGAGTAGCTTTAGCTCCTGTATCACAAATTTGCCTTGGAGACTGTATTTTCCTTAGAAAGGAGTACTAAATGCAAAAGCTGGGCCTTCACAAACTTCAGGTTTGACTGTTCTCACACTAGGCCAAAGGAGGTAAATAGTCCTTTATTTAGGCTTCACTGGGGCTCTGGAGATGTGTATCAGTATAAAACTCTTTTTTGTTGTTGTTTTTTTTCTGTTTCAGTACTTGCCCTCTCTGAACTCTCCCACCATATGGGGACAGAGGGCTGCCAGAGGAAGTAAGCACATCTCAAAATCTGAGTGATCAGGAGGAGGTTTTCTTCACACATCTACTTTACCACTTAAATCAATTTCAACACAATGTCAGAATTCTAAAAACAATTACACACAATCATGTAAGAACTTTTAGTCAGGGACTATGCAACCACCTCAAGTGAAGTAGTCATAGACTTATGGAGGGCAAATAATTCTCGGGAATGTCACCATCTGATTGATATTTTTATTCATCCCTCCTGCACCTACTGCAGCACAGGCAAAGGCTGGGTACAGCACTAAAGGTAACATTATCATAATACAGAATACATGTCATTCGTAATAGAAATTGCCACAGTGATTAATTTGTATGTTGACTTTGCAAAGACATTAAGGCATTTTGGAAAGTTCAATACATTTCTATTCACCTTTCATGTCCAAAATATAAATTTACTGATGCAGAATAGGAAGAAAATAAAGAAATGGATTTACAATTTGTAGGAGTTTCTCAAAAGTTACTTGGATTTTTCTGCGGTTCTTTTCCTTCCATGTTTCACAGAATATTTTAAAATTCCTTTTATTTGAGCATGCTTAGGTCATGTCTGTTTTGTGAAGCTAAGGTCTATGCCTTCTGAACATCACGATGTCTCAAGCCCAACTATATCCTGACTCCAGCATCAAACACGTCTACCAAGTGCATAGGTAAAGTCATGTACAGGATGCCCTCTGACAGACTGAACTGCAGTAGTCCTGCCTGGCACCTGCTGCATGCAAATAGCTGAATGAGAGCTTGGGCTGGCAATATGTGATCACAAATGCCTGAAGTCTCCTTCTCAAGGTGTCAAGTGCTTGAGCTAGGTTGCTTTTGTGTGTGTCTGTGTTCAAATGTTTACACTGGAAATGACAGATAAAACTGATCTTGTGAGTACTTGAGCCAACTCCAGGTCAGTTTGCATCTCCACTGAGATGCCAGACACCAAGCATTTCTCTGCTGCCGTGCGTTTTTTAAGAATGCACTGACCGTCCATACAAAACAATAACTCCTGAGTCTCTGCTGGCCCTTGTACAGCAGGTGCTTCTGCTTGCAAACATCCACTCTCTTTACCAGTTATTTGGTCTGCAGAAAACAGCATACATTAGCAGGAAAACAGGGACTTCTTGAAGAAACAAAGTCTTGGTACTGAGCAATCAAGCTGTTTGTAGTCAGTTTAAGGATTTTGTTAGCAGGTCTTACATGTATGTACAAAAGATCATCTTTTCATACTAGGAATAATAATTGAAATTTAATTTCTGCTGTAACTGTTTTGTATTGCTGATACAAACCAAAATATTATTAAGCAGATGTTGGTCCAAGAATTACATATCCCTGTAAGGAAGTGTTTGGGTAACAATTGAAAGGTGATTTATGAACTATTATCTAAAATATACAGGATTATTTTTCAATTATTATAATACTATACCATAATGAAAAGAGCAAGGAAAGTGAAATAGAACACTGATGGCCTTTTGCTGAAGAAACCCATACACACATTGTTCTTATATGAGACAGCAGTGTGCCCAGGGGGCCAAGAAGGCCAATGGCATCCTGGTGTGTATCAAAACTTTGTGGCCAGCAGGACCAGGGCAGTGATCATCACCCTGTACTCAGCACTGGTGAGGCTGCACCTTGAATCCTGTGTTCAGTTTTGGGCCCCTCATGACAAGAAAGACATTGAGGTGCTATAGAGTGCCCACAGAGAGGCAATAGAGCTAGTGAAGGGTCTGGAGGACAGGTCTGATGAGGAGCAGCAGAGGAAGCTGGGAGTGTGTAGCCTGGAGAAAAAGAGGCTCAGGAGAGACCTTACTGCTCTCTACAACAACCTGAAAGGAAGCTGTATCCAGATGGGGGTTGGTCTATTCCAGGTAATAAATGACAGGACCTGAGAAAATGGCCTCAGATTGTGCCAAGGGAGGTTTAGACTGGATACTAGAAGAAAAAAGTCTTCACTGGAAAAGTTCTCAAGCACTGGAACACTTGAACAAGCCTAGGGAACTGGCTGAGCTGCTGACCCACCAGCCCTGGAGATATTTAAAAGACATGTAGATGTGGTGCTTTGGAATATAGTTTAGTGGCAACCCTGATAGTGTTAGGTTTAGAGTTGGACTTNCTGTATCCAGATGGGGGTTGGTCTATTCCAGGTAATAAATGACAGGACCTGAGAAAATGGCCTCAGATTGTGCCAAGGGAGGTTTAGACTGGATACTAGAAGAAAAAAGTCTTCACTGGAAAAGTTCTCAAGCACTGGAACACTTGAACAAGCCTAGGGAACTGGCTGAGCTGCTGACCCACCAGCCCTGGAGATATTTAAAAGACATGTAGATGTGGTGCTTTGGAATATAGTTTAGTGGCAACCCTGATAGTGTTAGGTTTAGAGTTGGACTTGATGATCTTAAAGGTCTTTTCCAACATAAATCTTTCTATGATTTAGTCCATAAGACAAGCCCAGTGAATGCCATGTACTATGAAGGCAAACATCCCTATTTCACATAGCAACCTTTTCCGGATTATGATGTTTATGTATCTCAACACCAAAGAGTGCCATGAGATAGAGGGAAAACTGTTTAGGTAAAATGCATTTTCTATCATTCAATTTTGCACGCAAATTAAACTGTGTCAATAATGTGAATACACAGTGATTCTAACGTTCATGTTCTATTTTTTAAATATCAGATTTTCCTGTCATGTGCTCCTACAGCAGTTATTCTTTAAATTCATTAAATAAACATATTTAAAAAATAATTAAATGCACTGACAGATGAATTTTTCTCCAAATAGGTAATAACAAACTCAAACATAGTATTATATAACAATGAAGCATAGAGATTATTAAAAACACAGTTCTTGTGAGAATGGTCAACAGAAGTCACAGAGGTGGCAATGGGATAGTATTCAGCTCAATAAATTGCCCAGACTAGCAAGGCCCATAATGATACAGCTCCACAGTACGTATACCCCATCCATTTTTATTTCTTCATGTGTTTTGACTCAGGATTAATCCTGGATGCATACATGCCACTGTCCTCTGGCTCCAACACTGGCTCAGCTCTCCAAACAGCCACCAAATTCATCCAAAAGGTTCCACATAAAATGCTTTCACATTTTCCAGTAATTGCTGTATTTTATTGTATGTTTTTCTCTTGCAGGTCATGTTGCCTAATCAGCTCCAATTTGCTCTCTGTTTATCATTACAGCAGAATGAGAGTTCAATGAGTGAAAAGTCAAATAGCACAGGCACTCCCAGATTCAAACTGCTTTACTTGACAAACATTCTTCAGCCTAACAGAGGGATCTATGGCCTTAATTAGGCCCCCCCAAAAAAAAACCTATACTAACACCAGTATAAAATTCTGTTTGAACCTTGAAAACGCCCACTCTAAGCATTTATTCTAGAATGCATGGTCATTTCAGACAATGAAGACCTATTTGGTGGATGGAAGGCAGCTGCTTTTCCAGATAAGTGGAGCAAAACTTGGTGCTATTCATTGCTGTAACTTGATCTAAATGTGCAGCATCCCCTTCCTGACTTGTACAGACTGATTCTTCTCCCAAATGACATCAGACTAGAAAAGTCATTGCATGTAGATATTGACTTGCAAAAGAGCAGAAGAGCAGGGCCTGAAGAATTCAGTCCAGCACCACTTGCTGCATAGAATTTACCAGAATTTACTGTATCCTCCAGATCTGTGCTTAGAGAGGACAAAAACATAATGACACAGGCAGGTGCAGAGTTATATTGACAAAGAATGGAGTCATCCTGGACTCGGGAGCATGCTCAGCCATAAGAATGCACTAACTCATCTGACAGTGAAAAAAAAATCTGAAAAACAGATGGAAGCTGTGATTACAAGGTTTATTTTGAGGAAATAAAAAGTGTAGATTAGAAATTGTGGGTTTACAGGGTCATCAGTTTTGAGTAGTGTTATGATTCTTATGTCTACGTATCAAGTTTGTGGTGGCTTTCCAAAGCAGAACATTCCTTATATATTGGGCACACACCAATAAGTATGGTTTTCTTCAACACATTCTCAATGCAAACATGATAAAGCCTTGGCCTGCTTAGTCACACTATAAACAACATAGAGCAAATAAATTATGAAATACAATAAAGTGAGTTGGGATGAAGTTCATTTGCTGAGTAAACAACAACCAGGGCAGTAAGAGCAGTCATTTATCTGATGTAAGGACAAAAAATCAAAATAGACTATAGACCTGCTATTACCATAATCCCTGATCTCAACAGAGGGCCTAATGAAATAATTCTCCTTGTGATTTTTGGCTGATGATGTTTTTAAGAATTACAGCAAACATACCGACTGGATAAATCAAAATATTCAACATAAGTCTGTAGGACAGGCTACATTTATAATAAACATGATCATGCTCTAAGTTCCAGATCTTTCAAGCCTCTAGGCAGCACAAGCAACCACAGCCTTCCACAGAGCCTTTTCCATCCACATAGCCAAGCTCCCTCGCTGCAAAAAACAGGAATTAATGGAGGGTGCACTGATGTGATCTTGGATGCACATGTAGCTAGACCCAGTACTCACAGGCAGAACAGTTTAGATTATTTGTCTCACGTTCAATTTCAGTTATCCAATGCTGACTGTGTTGGAGGATATTGTGAAGCTGTCTTGTGGTTTATGGTGTCGGGGTTAGCCCTCTATCAGAAGAGTCCAGCATAAGAGTGCTCAGCAGCAGACAGTCCACTGTAACATAAGAGAAGGCAGAGGGATACGTGGAAGTGTCAAGAACCGGGTCTCTCATTGAGTCGAGGTGGTCTCCAGCTATCAAATACAAAAGAGCAGATACAAGACATGGCAGAAGAAGTAGACTGGGATGGTATCAAACTGCTCCTCCAGACTACAGAGCAACCTCACTCACATGGAATTGTGCAAAAGCTTTTTCATTCACAAAAGTTGAGGGGAAGCCTATTTACCCAAGAATCAACCAGAAAAGGGCAGATACTCCTCAAAAGAGTAGCTAGGATACATAAATCTTATTATTTGTATTTTTCCCTGAATTCCGTGATGTTTAGTGATTTCTGAAGGAAAAAGTAACAATAAAAAGTTAATTACACCACTGGATTGTGTTTTAATTTATATGGAGTAACTAGAAAATTTTAATTCTTCAGTGGTCATTTGATCAGCCAATGATTTACAAATACTTGTCTATTTTGTTTTCTGGAAAACATCGTCAAAAAATATCTATGTCATTATGAAGGCTTAGTCCAGTGAAAAAGTTAACAAAAACTCCAGTCCTAGGGCTTTCATCTGTGTTTACCCATAGCTGGGTTTTCCCTTTTATCTGTTTGGCCATTTCTTGCAATTAAGCCAGGCCTTTATCATATTGCCAGATTGCCTTCAGCTTGTTTATTTTAATCTTGACATCATACATTTTATTTTATGATTACTCAACTATAGTCTCCAAGATGTAAACTAGTTTTTATTGTCTAGGAGAGGGAACTTAATATGAAACAGAAAGACAAAAAGAAACCTGTTAAACCTTATTTCAGGGAAACCCGTTAAACCTTATTTTAGGGAAATCCTTAGAGAAAACACTAAAAAGTGGTTTATTTCCCACTTTTGTTGCTAGCTAAAAGTAACTACACCTAAATACATTTTCTTCTAGGTACAAGACAGTGTAACTAAGGGCATTTCATTCAAGGAAGCAGAAAGAATTCAGAGAATATCTTCAAAAGTCTACAAAAAAAAAAAAGGTTAAAATATTTTAAGATAACACAGCTTAAGAAGTTGGGGATATTTCATTTAGAGGAGAGACCACCTGTTTTCTACACAGCAAATCTAGGAGACATGGCATAAGCAGAGCACAACTCAAGTGACTTTTCTACAGTCAAAACATATTAGAGAGATTTATTTCTGGTTGTTCAGCAATAGAAATAACCACAGGTTTTCAACAAATTATAACAGAGATTTCTCCAATGTTTTAACTTTTGCTTGTAATAAAGTAAAACATCTCTTAACACTTGGGGACATTATTTCAATAGTAATTTTGTACCTTATTCTGAATTGCACTTGTGGTGTTTAAATAGAGTGAACAGTAGAAAGTTGTGGGATTTTACTTTTTGGGAGGGAAAAGGTATGAAATCTAATCAGTTTTAATCTCACCAATTAACCAGAAGCACGATGGATATGTGTACAGCCACAAAAACGAGTACCTAGAGCTCTGTCTAAACATTCTAGAAGGTTTGTTTTCACTTTGGAACATATGTACATGTAATTTTGCCTGTTTCCATTTTTGTAACCATGAAAGAAAATCATATGTATCTGTCTTGTTCTAATTAATTTTCTTCCTGTGGTTAGAAATCTTACTTATGAAAAATCTGATTTTTTTAAATTCATATAATAATAGTTTTTATTTACAAGATAAAACAATGTCTCTAGTGTCTGTACTTATACATGCTGAAAATGAAGTTCTTGTGTTTGTTCCTACTTTGAATTTACATTTATTTAACAGGGTGAAATTCACTCCTTCAATTACAGACAAATTTTTAAGAGTAACGCCATTGCCCAACTTACTTTCTGATTAATTTATAAAATAAAAAATCTTCTGGGAATTTGCTTATGTTACAACTTTTCTGTTTGATGCATTGATTTATAGACTCCTGATGAAATGAAATGGACTAGTAATCTTGAAAATTAGAAAATGTAGACCTGTTTCTTTGTGTACACATTATCATATCAAAACACATCCTAGTGAAATACAGCTAATAGCTACACAGGATAACTATGGTCTAATCTATGTGGTAGCTACGTCACATAATTTAGAGCTCTAAGTTGCAGTGCATGGGTTTAAGTCAGCCTACACTGACTTTTTTTGTCCCATGAGTAATAATTTGTCCAGTAACAGGGATGAGGCTGGCGTGAAAATACCTTTTGATGTACCACGGGTCTATAAGCTCTGCAAAAAAGCAACACATGGGCCAGGCTTTAGGGAACCTGAAGTGGTGCCCGCTAGGGAGTGAGCTCCCTCCAATACCCATGTGTAGGAGTGAGTTGAGCATTAGAGGCTGTATCCCAAAAGAGCCAGGATGCTTTTTTGATAACAAGAGAAACACTGGCAGACCTTTCTCTGCTGTGGCAGGTGTTCGTGTGTCCCACTATCCTTTAAACAAGCTGCCAGAGTCCTATCATTTGCCATGCATGCGGTGGCCTCTTTTCTTTCCTATGCAGCCATTAACAACCCTTTCAACACGGTCTGGCAGGAGGCATGCTCCTCATGATCGAGCTATCACCAACAATGCAAGGCTTCCCTGTCATCAGTTCCTTTCTCTGTCACTTGTGATTCTGACCTCAACTAACCCTGGAGCTCCCTTCTGTGAGCCTCCCCAGTACGTACTTCCAATAACCCCTGAACGAGCTTAATTCATTTTGTCAAATGAGAAAACTGGGTGGTGAAGTACCTCATTTTATATGACTCTCCACTTTCCCACCCTTTACTGGAGGGACAGATCAGTTTGGCTGTTGCTGAGTCTGTGAGGGGCCAGAATTACTGGGTCCCAAGCAAACCCTTAGGACCTTTGGTGGCGGAGAGATCTGGTCTATCTTTATATGGCATCAGCTCAGTGATTCATAATAAAGCCATTCATAGCCTTTCTTTATACTTCTGGCAGGCTGGGGTAAATGCTGAAAAATAGAAGATGCTGTTTGCACTGCCCCTAGAAGCAGACAACTTTATGAGTTGACCAAAAATGCTGACATTGTGCCAGTTTGCATGGTTACAACCAGTAATTCTTCAATCCTTTCCTTAAGAAGTAGCATATTGTTGACAAGAGACCAAGTAATCTACCCTGTTACACAGTCCAGCCTTCACCAGTTATCATCTATTAATAACTCATCTATGGAAGTGCTTTTAGCCATCAAACATAGTGAATCCATTGAGATCTGCTGTGTCACCTTTCCCAGCCAGCATGCTAGACAGCAGGGGGTGAAGGGAAGTCCTGTTTGTCTTGATGGAGACACCCATAAACCTAAACGTTGTGCTGAAACAGAACTAAATGACAGGATGTCCTCAGAGCAAAATAAAATGCCATGGCTAAGACAGAGGAAAACAGCAATAGGACTCCTGTTCTTCTGAGGTAAGGAAAGGAAAACAGACATACTTTGGTAGTGCACGTCATGTGAACCCAGAGAAGCCCACAAGGAAAAATGCAATATTGTAATCATCACTTTCCCATGTGGTTTGTTACACAGCTTGTGTCCTAGAACAGCAATGTTTTACAGTCTAGTGGTGCTTTTTAAATTAAACTTCTATGTATTTTCATTTGATTATAACTGTGGAATGGAAATAGTGTCCAAGCTAACCCAGGCATGCTTTATTGTCCCCTAGCTATCACATGCACACATTTTGAACTCACACATGTGTACACACCAGCCTGACGCAAACAGTTTATAAAGTACAATAATGAAGCTTAGTGTGCTTTAATGGTACCAAAATTACCATGAAATCCAATGAGAATTGTATACATCCCCCTGTTTTTCAAACACAACTTTAACAACCTTTTAAGCCATATATGACAATGGTTTTATAAAATGATTTTTAAATAGTTTTATAACAGGTACCTTTCAGATCTTTTGTTGGAATGCAATATGAATTTAAATTTGGATTTTGTGCTCACCAGTGACAGGACACCAGCTTCCTTCTCATTCAATCTATCTGCATAATAACTTGAGTGCTGATTCCCTCATAAATAACATCTAGATGCCAATATTTTCTAGCTTGTAATAATGAAAGAATTTGCATTCATTCTTCTATTATTTCTTGCCATATATCCACCAATTTAGCTAAGATATACTACAACTCCTTTATGTTTTACAAACTAAGCCTTATTCCGTCCTAGTAGGAGTCTTGGCAGTCTTGACATTCTTCACAGCAGTAAAACTATCTAGTCAGCACTCAATATTCTTGAACATCCTACCTTTATTTAGAATTTGTAAACACTAGCACTGATCAAGTTTTCCCTTCAGCTGTTAATAACTTGCTAATATACTGCTAGGCTACTGGTGATATCGGTTTGACTAAGAATATCAGCCAAGCAAACCGACATGCGTAGTCAGCATGAAAAGTGACTGTCTCATAAAGGCATGACCTTGGCCAAGTACATGAAGCCAGTCCAATTGGATTTTATTTGTCAGTGAAGAGATAAGGATCTTTTCAGGAAGAAATCAAAGCAATCTGAGACAAATATCACTGATATGACATGACATGATAGGTTAGGACAGTTACCCTGAACAAGATTTTGTAAATACTTTACAGAGCACTGTAACTACATTGTGTTCCCAGGAGAACTCATGAGTGGATGACCATGTGCTACAGTCTGGCCTCTCAGCCATGTAGCTTTTTCAAGGTTATCTGTTGTTCTGTGGTAGAGGTATCTGAAAATACAAGTGATATACTTGTAACAACAGATAGCCCGAGATTGAGACGAGGATGTAAAATAGGCAGGGGAATATCTGGTGAAAAAAAAAACCTCTGAATACCATGACATAGAAACACATACCACTTATACAGCAAATATGCAAGAATTAAGTAGAGATTTAGAAAACAAGTGTCCTAGAACAGCTCAAGGAACTTACAAGGACTTCATATTGCAGGCTCTCAGTTCCTGTACCACAAATACCTAAATTCAGATGTCCATCAGTAGGCATCCCCGTGTGAGGCAGCTGTGTAAATGTCCCACAGACAGCAGCATTCTAGTCAGTCACTGGAGCCTGAAGAGTGGTTCATCACGTCCCGAAACAAATGTTAAGGGTGAGATTCATTTGCCTGAAATTAAAAACTTGCTGCCTTATGTGTAACATCATATAGGGTATTCTGCTTCACCTTAATCTGCCACTCCAGAAGGACCCAGGTCTTCCATAGGGTTGTTGTCGGTGGATGTGCTGTGTGGATGACTCATACAACTTGATGTTCCCCAGGAAATGGTAGAAACCTTAAATTAAGGCAATCAAATTAAGATTTTGGGGGCTAGTCTCCAAGGATCATTGATTCCATAACAGGAACTCCCAAACACCTATATGTATAGATCTAAATCTAGGTGTCCCAGTCTCAAATGAACTATGCCTTGAGAGATTGATCAATCTCTTAAATATCTTTGAGTAACCTTTTGATAAAATATTTACCTTTTTTACTATATATTTATAACAAAAGTGGGTAAATTGCTAAACACTACACTGGTAGAGTGGAAGCATCAGTATCATCATAATATTTAGATGTGGAATATCTAGGAGGAATTGCTGGACTTTGCTAGTAAATGTGATAATATTGTAACAATAATATCACCTATAATAATAGTAATTTGTAATAATAGTATCAGTTCCAATTCTAACCAAAATATGGTATTCCAGAATATCAGGTCAGAAAATTTAGGAAATGTCAGGCTGCTATTAAATATGTTCTACACACGAGAACAGATGATGAATACATCATGTCTCAATGGGCAGACTGTGCCTCTGACAGAGATAAAATTCTGTAGTGATTCTACCAGTAATTGTGCTATTCAGAATGGTTTTTACTAGAATCCATGTTAAAACAAAAGGTTTCATTTGAAATTAAATTGACGCAGAAGAAATTAAAGTGCCTTTTTTTTTTTTACTTCCATTAAAACAAAGAGGAACACTCACATTCCTACCAGAAATAAACATGAAATACACAGAATTTTTAAATTCATGCAAGACTAATTAATAAATCTCATCCAGAATGAAAAAAGAATTGGTATTAGTTAAATTAAATGTTCTCGGAAGTTAATGCACTTAGGCAGCTTGGTGGGGATCAGCAGACAATACCCACAGGGACTGCTGTAATGGAACAGTAATCGCTGGATCTCCGAACTGTCACAAATGCTGCAGAAAAGGCCTTGAAAGTGCAGCTTTATTACATCAAAGTTCTTGGTCCAAGCACTTAGCCAACATTGTCTCTGCCAAATCCATTACCAAGTTAGTCACTCATATCACTCCCTAAAAAAGAAAGTCTGCATTATATTTTCTCAAAATGTTCAGCACAGGTTTTGACAAATGATTAAATGATTTTTCTCTGTGCTTTGCCATGTGTACATGTGCATTTTCACAATTAACTTGGAAATAAATAAATAATGCACAGATTGTTAATAAGTACTGTGTCTACTACCAAGAACTGAGATCCAGACAATGCAAATCTACAAGTGAACTAAACTATGCTTAGATCCATTTTCTAGAACAGGACATCATATGTTTACATTGTTCAACTTCCTTCTCCTCCATAACACGGTGACCACATTTAAGGCACCTGTTGTTCAGCCTGTGTGATGTCTTATCCATCAACCTATGCTCAAATATTGCTTGAGAAATTGTTAGCTGACTTGGACTAAAATCACAAACATGACTCTTCTAAGTGTTCATAAATAGCACGAATTATGGAGATTCTTGATCCCACAATCATTCCCTGGCATGCTTCATTATCACATATAAACGTGACTAGAGACTACTTATCAGGGATTAAATGCCAAACTGGAAATCTCGACAAATTCCAGAGGAATCGCTTCTCGATTTACAGTTGTTGCCCTTCTGGTCTCAATGACGAAGCTGCAGGCGATTCTGGAATAGGGAAGAGTTGAAGTAAAGTTTGCGATGGGCAGAATGGGAATTCTGCTTGATCTTCGCAAAATTAAGAGCTGACCTCAAAAAAAATACAATGCACCTCAGTAGGAATACTGTTATGCACTTGACTCAGCAGAATCAGTTGCACAGAAGCGCATCTAGGCAGCAGTTCTACAGAAAAAGGTTAAAATGACCCACTAATTGTGCAAATCCAGGCTCAGAGTCATCCACACAGTAATTGCAAAACACTCGGTCAGTCTCACAGAACTATCTCTGAGTCCGCATTACTGCAGACAGGCCACTGTGTCCTGATGCTCCATTGTGAGGGCAAAATGACCCGGTACAACATAGGGGGTACTGCCAGGTTGGCTGAACTAGTCAGATCAGATCTCCTTCTTTGATCCCTTTAATTCCTTTCAGGCATCCATGGTTTTGAGCCAGTGCCTCATGCCACTTTCCCAGGCCATCCTCAATGGCCAGCAGCTATATCCAGCTGGCTCTAAGACACCACAGCATATGAACAAAAGAGCTGGCGACTGAAGCACAGGTAACTACAGGCTATATCTGATTCTCTGCACCAGTAGCTGCTGACAGAGGCACTATTAGTTCCTGGCTTGCCACTAAACTACACATTACAGTGGCCACACTGTATATTCCAAGATGTTTAGCAGAACTGTCATTAGCAATTATCAAATAGCCACTCAAATCTCAAAGAATGTAGTTTTGTTGATTTGAGTAAAGAATTGTGTTGTCCTGGCTCCGGTCCTAATATATTCAACACACCTCAATGCCTTACAGTCCTGGCTGCCAGTCATCCCTAACTCCCTACTAAGACACCAACTCCAATGAAAAGCAAGGTGATGGAGCAATACTGTTCAAGCAGATGTTGTCCTAAATGCAGTTGGACTACAAGTGATGTCTACCCGCTACTGAGAGCTATGAAGCACCCTGAGCAACACAGTTTAGCCATAGCCCCAGTGACCATTCCTTTTTGTTTATAGGGAATATGCCTAGACTCACTAAGCAAGTCAGGAATGAAATCCACAGAATTTGATTCCCAAATCACTAAAGAATTCTTTATGTCAGGTGTAACTATTCTTCAGATCATTAGCACCAAGCTAATGTCTGAGTTCAAGAAGTGTTTGGACAATGTTCTCAGGCACATGATATGTTTCTTGGGGCTGTCCTGTGCAGAGCCAGGAGCTGGTACTTTAACAATCCTTGTGGGTCCGTTCCAGTTCAGGATATTCTACGATATTAGGTACAGTAATGCGATACATGCCCATAAAGAGTGAATTATTTTCATTAAGCATCAATCAATGCTTTAATGAGGTGTAAGAATCTCCAGGTGAAGACAATGATAAGACCAAAGTTGTTGTAAAAAATTATTTTGCCAATTCATTCCCTTTTTACCCATCCCAAATCTGATTCAAACAATCACAAAGTTTTCTGCAGTAGAAATTTGCAGAACTTTCCATGGTATTCACTGGTAACCACTCAAGTTTAAGGAAGCCCAATCTAAGAAGTATTGCTCAAACATCTTTCCAGCAGCTCTACCCTACCTGGATACATAGGTTAAATTATATAGTTTATATAAATAAATATAGTTTAGAATGCAGCAAAAATATTTATAGCATTTAATCTAGAAATAATGCAAGATCAACAAATAATCTTATATTCTGAGGTTACTAAAGTCACTGGTTTCACCAGAAGCTATATTTGAAATGGAGAATCCTGTGAATAAAATTAGTAACTGCTGAAAGAGCAACCATTTAAAATTTAAGGGCTCTCACTCTAGAAATGGCTAATACTGAATATTCAAACGTTATTTGTAAAACACCAGTTGCATTCAGTTAACAATGAAATCCTGATGTAAAATCCCTCTTTTTTGCAAAGTGTGGTTTTATACAAAAAGAAAACAAACATGTGGAGGAAGCCGTGGAAAACATCTTCAGTGACTGGCATAGGCTGTGGCAATTTACTTTAAAATCATTTTGGATTACTATTTCTTCTGATGCAATTCAGTGTTTTCTGTTTCTCTGTAAGATGACCATTTTATGTCAAATAGGAAACATATGTTCTTCCTTCTTTTATAAAAGTAAGGGGGTGGTATGACTAATAATTCATATAATTCATACTATTTCCAGTAAATATACAACTTTAGAATTTTTCCTGTGGTCATTCAGAAATAAGCAGAATACTTTACATGTATCAGGCTGACAACTACTGAGAATGTTTTCTTTTCATGAAAAATATACAGAAAGGGGAAAAACCAGTCTGAGACAAAATAGTAATAAGCATTTCTTCAAATTTTCAACACAGATGTCTCAGTGTATCAGATTCTTTTATAGTGCTTGAGAAATCTGCTGGAGATGAATTCACAGGTAATTATTTCTTTCCATTGATGAGCACATGGGATGAGGACTCTGACCCTAAATACTGCAGCATTTTGGTTTTTGAAAGCTTAGAAATATTTCTACTTGGAATCCTCCTTTTGCTCTTTGTTCCTAGAGTGAGGGTTAAAACTGCTGTGCCCCTTTAGTTGCAGCAACAAGACAGTCAGTTCTACATGAGCACAGGGGATTCTCTGGACACTGGGATCAGAAAATACTACAGTGCCAAATCTGCCACCAACATCAATCAGCGCACAACAGACTGGGGGAAAAAAATTAAAAGTTGAAGTTCATGTCAGCTGCACTGAGCTTGATGGTATGTGATGGCTGAGCCACCAACTGGAGGCTGTGCTTGGCTTACAAGCTGCCTTGAGAGCACCCTTGTGTCTGTAAGAAAAAAATTCCTCTGATACAGGTGATGCAGTTCTTCAGTACTTCAATAGCTTTTTCAACTTTACTATTGCACCCTAATCCTATCACATCCCTGTACAACTGACTGGGTTTAAGCAACCCTTACAACATTACAGTGTAATGAAAATAATGTTTGGCATTAACTGTCTTTCCTTGTTGGTATTTCCATTGCTCACAGCAGATAATAAAATTTTCAAATAGTATTTACTTGATATCTCACAGCAACAGAAATGCAGTGGTCAGTCCAAATGGGGTCATGTACAAATTGCTGTCAGCCTAAAACAAACTTTGAAAAATCTTGCCTAGACAAATGGCCAACATACCCAGAATTTAAGGAAAACTCATACTGATACATTTTCAAAATCTAAGTTGTGTGATTAATTCGACTGTGAGGCCCAAGAAACAAATAATAGGTAACTCCTAGCGTTCAAGAATACACTTTGCAAAGACAGGACACTGCCAATAAAAAGATATCCATATTTGAGTCTGGTTTTGAAGTCACCCACTTCCCACTGAGTTCCCATAAATATAAAATCATCAGTTGTGTAACTTGCAGCTATTTTCTTATAAACACCAGTTATTTAAGGCATATTTTCTGGCATCACAAAAGTAGCTTCCTTTGTGACACACTGTTAAAACACAGAATATAAAGTGCATTTCTAAGCATTTATGCTTTACAATAACATTCACTCAAGGAGTCAATATATTAAAGATCATACCCATCTGAGGGAATAAGTGCTACAGAAAGACACATATGATGAAAAATAAAATGTGACTAGGTTCTCTGGCCTTGTACACGTCAGAATTGCCTAGATCATTTTATCAGTCTAAGAGCCCTTTTAAAGTGTTTTAGATGAGCAGCAATGTGTCAGAACAGTCCCAGGACCATGGAGTCATAGATTCATCAAGGTTGGAAGAGACCTTTAAGATCATCCAATCCAACCATACACCCAGCAGTACCGCTGTAACCACTAAACCATTAAATCATACCACCCAGCATCAGATCCAGATGCCTCTTAAACACCTGCAGGGATGGTGACTGCACCACCTCCCTGGCTAGGCTTTAGCGACTGTAGTTTCAGAAGACTCAGCACTCCAGTGCATCCATGGGAAGCGGGCACGAAAAGAAATCTTGGAAATACCAGGGCAGAGGTGATGCAGTTATTTATATCATGGTTTCAAGATACATTTTAGGTCCTTATATTCCTGTTACAGTTGAGGCACGGCAGGAATCTCTGAGCATTTGGTCATATGCCTCATTATGCTTTCTACAGCATAGAATCATAGAATTGATTGGGTTGGAAAAGACCTCAGAGATCATCAAGTCCAACCCTTGGTCCAACTCCAGTCAGTTTACTAGATCATGGCACCCAGTGCCACGTCCAATCTCAGTTTAAAAACCTCCAGGGACGGTGAATCTACCATCTCCCTGGGCAGGCCATTCCAATGCCTGATTATTCTCTCTGTAAAGAATTTTTTTCTAATATCCAACTTAAATTTCCCCTGGCAGAGCTTAAGCCCGTGCCCCCTTGTCCTATTGCTGACTGCCTGGGAGAAGAGACCAACCCCCACCTGGCTATAACCTCCCTTCAGGTAGTTATAGAGAGTGATGAGGTCACCTCTAAGCCTCCTCTTCTCCAGACTAAACAACCCCAGCTCCCTCAGCCTCTCCCCATAGGACTTGTGCTCCAGTCCCTTCACCAGCCTTGTTGCTCTTCTCTGGACCCGCTCCAGCACCTCAATATCTTTCTTGAACTGAGGGGCCCAGAACTGAACACAATACTCCAGGTGTGGCCTCACCAACGCAGAGTACAGGGGAAGGATCACTGCCCTGGTCCTGCTGGCCACGCTACTTTTGATACAGGCCAGGATACCATTGGCCTTCTTGGCCACCTGGGCACACTGCTGGCTCATGTTGAGCTTCCTGTCAATTAGTACCCCCAGGTCCCTTTCTGCCTGGCTGCTCTCCAGCCACTCTGTCCCCAGCCTGTAGTGCTCCATGGGGTTGTTGTGGCCAAAGTGCAGGACCCGGCACTTGGCCTTATTGAACTTCATCCCACTGGAATCAGCCCATCTCTCCAGTTTATCCAGATCCTTCTGCAGAGCTCTCCTGCCCTCCAGCAGGTCAACTCTCCCTCCCAACTTGGTGTCATCAGCAAATTTGCTGATGATGGTCTCAATCCCCTCATCTTAACCATCAATAAAGATGTTAAACAGGACTGGACCCAACACTGACCCCTGGGGGACACCACTGGTGACCGGCTGTCAGCATGACATGCTCTCTGCTGCACTTCAGGTAGATCCCAGATATGCTGTACTGTGACTGCAGTATGGAGCCCACAAGGCCAAAAAATCTCAGAAAAGAATCTTAGGAAGGGGCACCCCCAAAAAATGGGAATCTACTACATAGTGCTCACTTAGACTTCTTTTGCGGTCAAAATGGAACTGGCGTATGGTGAGTTGAGATAAAGTACTCTCTAGAAGGGCCTCTGCCTCTCTAGTGACAATGAAGAGAGTCTGAATAACTAATTTTCTGTGGATACTTTTAGATGGTTGGAAATAGTGAGATGTATCCCACACCTGGACTGATCATTTCTGGCACAGAACTGACAGTGACTCTAGCTTTGCTTATGGAGTGCAGGAGAGATCTAGGAGAGAGCTCAGGACAGTACGATGGGACACTACCAAATTCAGGATTCAGCTGAAAGAGAGGAGTGAAAATGGACGAACAATTAAGTAATACATTCTATTCTACCAATTATCTGTTCCAAAGTTGAAATGTAACTCAAGAGCATCACCAAGTGACTACAGATTAGAAGTGTATTTTAAACATAACTGCAGTGTATATTCAAATATTTCCCTTTGGGTATTTTCACACATCCCCACCCATTCTCATTTTGATGCTTGGTATTTACACCAGTAGCTCCCATTCTCTAAACTAATCCCACACTGACCTCATTCCTCTATCAATATTTACAATTTACCAATTTAAGACAAGAAGATAGAACACCAGAAGAGTTTTTCAGTATGTCACAAAAATGTTTTTTTCTTGTTCCTGTAAGACATTACAACATTGCACACAGCACTGAGGCAGGTATAAGTTTATCTCGTGGTTGGCTGGGAAACTGGAAAAAAATTAAAGAGAAACTTCCAAATCCAAACAAAACACCCAGAGTTTTATTCTCTCACCTCTAATCAATTCTTCTTTTCTGTAATATTTATTTGGTTTCTTTCAACAAGTAAAGGAAGCTTCAGCAAACTAACAGAACAGTTAATGGAAAATTAGTGGAAAACTGTCATGCATGTGGGCAGTATGGTTTCCTCTCTGTTAATGCTACCTGAGGGAATCAGTTAGCTGTCTACTATGTTTTGACCTCATTGGAATCTCCTGCAGTCATTCTGTGAGAGACTAAAACTTTAACATTGCTGCTCTTAATGGAAATTACTCGTACTATATGTTTGTTGAATAACTACACACAAAAGCTAAATGAAATCACAGAGCTACAAAATAATTTCATTATATCTCTAATGGCAAGAAAAACAAACTTCTGTTTTGCAGTGTTGTGCATCTCATTTTCTCAGATAAAACTCTAATGTATTTTTCATTTCTTATATAGTAAGATTCACTAAATAATGTCACTTTGAAGATGTAGACATCTAACAAGAAAAAGCTGTTAACAAAAGCAAAAAAAAACAAACAAAAAAAGGCAGAGCAAATTTAAGTTTGTAGCGTTCAAATCCTGCTATTCTAGCACTGAGCCAATAAACTCATCCTCTTTATCACAGTTATTTACCAGCTGCTGTCAGTTGTCACATAATAAAATATGAAGTCTGACTAAGAAGTTTATACACAGGTGTGAGAGAGGAAAGCAGCCACGACGAATGGAAGTGGAAAGGAGGACTGCTTTGAGGTGAAAACAAGGCTATTCAGCTCCCTGGGCAAACAAAGGTCAAAGCATGGTAAAATTTGACTTATTATTTAGTCTTGAACAGTAGAATGCGTATTTCATAACCATTGTTCAGCCATATCATATGTATAACCCCAATGCAAAATCCCCATGGTCTTCATATCGTAACTCTTCCAGCAATGTAAGCACAGAAGATAACTCTTAATGTGGACCCTGTAGACCTCTTAACCTGTATTAAAAGAGATTGAAGCTATACAATAGTAACCCAAATCTGCCCTATTCTTAAAGCATGTTCACAGAATTACTGTGGCTCAGCAGATGTGTAATAACTTTTCAAACTCCAGCAGCCTGGATGTTTGTCTGAACCCTAAGGCTGTTCTGCTGTTACTTATCTAGTTAGCTTATGAGGAGCTGCCACAGCTCTCCTGACAAAGATGGCACAATCAGAAGTGCATTACTCATCATGCACACTGAAATAGGGGGGGAGGGGAAATATAGCATTTTGCGGGTTTTTTCTCTATGTTCCAAAGAGCATACTGAGAAAATCCCCTGCAAAATGCACAGCTGACATGGTCTATGAAATCACTTGGTATCCTTCTCAATTCTAATTTAACTAACTCTGAACTTTGCCATCCAAATATGAAAAATGTTGGCTTTCATATTTTGAAAAGTGAAAAATGAATAAGCAATGATGAGAGCTCAGCAAAGCACAAGCAGACATGGTCCAAACCTCCCTGCACTGTCCCAGAAACACTGATTTGCAGCAACGTGCCCCGAGGCTGCCAATAATGATGAATTTTGGCAACCCCTGTTATTTTTATATGGGCAAAACAATCCCATTCTTTTCTTTTTGTGATCTTCTTAGAGATTGTGTCACAACCTCCCATTCTGAAAAATCTCAGAAGGAACGGGTGATTCCTGGACTATTGTTTGTAAGAGATGACTTGGCTAAACATTGCCCCAGCAGTGAAAAACTTGCCCTCAGCTCTTTTTTGCCACTGACCACTACTATCAAATTATAATATATTCTTATTAAATACAATTAATATGGATAATCAGTAACATGAATTCTAACCATTTCATTTCAGGCCATACCTCAGACCTAACACTAACTTAAATTCTCATCTTGAAGAATTTAGTCAGCTAAGGGTTAGAACAACGTTCGAAAAAGTCTCTCCACTTTGTCTTATGCCTTTTACGCATCTTTGATGTTCAGACACGAAAGCTTTCCCTCTCAGCCTGACTTCAACAGAAGGTTGTTACTAGTCAGCCCCTTTCATATTTCTTTCCAGCTGTCTGAAGGCAGATTGTCCTGGCATAGCAACTTGTTTTACTCTTAAAAATCTATCCAGATGTTTCTACATCCTCTTCTCAGTAAATTGATTCAAAGGGGTTTTGTAGTTAGTATCTTAGCAGCGTATTACTACTTTTGCATAAAATGTTCCACTCCACTCCCCCACCTCTCCTTTCTGTCTCCACAGTCTGCAGTACCACAGTGTCCGTCTGCAGGTTCCTGGTATTTCCCTGACCTCAGGCAGCACCAGTTTGTACCATTAGTCTGTCCAGCACCTCTGGAGAGTGCTCTGCAATCGTACTGCCACATCTTCCCTGTGTTCTGCACCCTCCCTCTGTTCCCATGAATGGTCCAAGCAGTGCAAGCCTGGCACTGACGACCTACTTGAGCTGATCAGGTCTTTTACTACCGTCCCTTTAAGCAGCAGCTCCAGCTCTCCAGCAATACCGTCCCTGTGTTTCCACCCATCTCTCATCTTTTTGCGGTCCTTTGTTTTATGGAATCTTCTTAGCGTCTTTCTTTCTGGAGCTGATCTGAGGAACTGCTGCGTGTCATGCTGCTTTCCTTTCTCACACACCTTTGCTTACTCAGACTCCAGATTTGACCACCTGCATTTACTGCAGGAGTATAACAACCTCCAACCAGTCCTTAAAGGTCCAACCCATTTATTTTCTGTCCCCAAATGATTCATTGTGGCATTTCAGAGGTGGGGTTCTGTGACAGGATCCTCTAGAGTGCCCAAACAAAACTACCAGTTCCCCAAAAACACATAATGCAGCAAAGTGAAGATTACGTGTCCCAGTTCAGGATGAGACTCCGTCATCTTTGTGTGCTTCAGGGAAAACTCTGACTCAGAATTTCCTGGCCTCAAAAAGAGGATCCAGTGGCCAGCAGCTTTTCACTTAGGAGCCCTCTTGACTTCTCTTGGCTACCCAGTTTATCATGTCAAGTCAAAGTGCAGCATCTCACAGCATTGGAGTTCCTCCCTAACTGTTCCTATGGAGCAGAGACCATTACTTGGGCTTTGCAAATCAGCATTATAACTGCTGATCTAGTCTCTTCATTCACATTGTCTGCCAGTGTGTAACACTTCCTAATTGTCATTTTCAAGAATGCTTTCAAGAATGGAGCAAATCAATCAGCTGCTAATTGGATTCCACTGTAGAAGTGGCATTTCTCTTTCAGAAGACATAGTTAATATTCTTTTGCAAGGATGCCACCCTGGATTGACTGAAACTTATTTTTGTCACTTACTATCACTTTCCAACCAACTAACACCTTTCCTAAGTACAAGGACAGTTTTATACCTTGGTTTTCATTGTACTAACACTTTGGAGACCCATTCCTATCATTTGGAGCAGTTAGCTTAGTCTTAGACTTCTCTGTCTTTCCTCTGCTTCCCAGTGCCAGTTTCAAAGGATTTTTCCACAACAGAATAAATCCAAATAAGTCGTTACCTGGGCGAACATACATCCCCAGGCTGAAATACTTCTTGTATTCCTGTATTTCTGTACAAGAACATGATGATAGCTCATTTTTCTATTCACAATTTGAAGGATCACTGGGTCCTTCAAAAAAGGATCCTTATCTGACCCTTATTCTTTCAATTCTCTAAGCTGTATTGGCCTTAGTATGAGTGAAAGTCCACACCACGTAGTTTCTAGGACTGTGGGAACATATAAGCCTTCACATTATTCCAAGGACACTTTTCAGGGTAAGGGTTGTCAGCAGAAATCCTAAAGATAGGCTTTATCATATGGAAAGATTTATAGCAATACATTTCCTAGCAGATTCTTTCCATCTGAGTGGCCAAAACAAAACCAAACCAAAACAAAAAAGCTATGGATTTTTTTTTCTCTTGTTGTAACAGCATGTTGAACAAACTTTGATGCCAAAAGCACTACTATTTCCCATCTGCTAGATGGACCTGGACTATCATTAGGAGAGTTAAAGCTTTCTGGTGACCCTCCAAGAGCTTGTGCAACAGTGAAACTGCACAGGGAAAGAGCAGGTTGTCTCCCTTACTGTTTTACCTGCTTGATTACTGTGTTTCCAAAGACATGAAAGAAATAATTGCCACCAGCAGGCAGTCTAATCATCCTGGACCTGATGAAAAACAAAGACCCACATGAGATGTCACAGCTCATATAAACAGTCTCAGTTACAAGGAAAATCCCATTGATGATTTGAAGGTGTTAAGCTAGAACAAATTAAACAACAGTTTTCCAATGAACCTCTTTAAACACAAGTATGTTCCAGCTTATGAATAACTACAGAGGACCAAAAGTGTTGTCTCATATCTTCCAGTATACATCATGTGTTAAGTCTCAAGAGGCTGATTTATCCAACTTTGTTTGATCTCTGCTGTCTGGAACACACCACACCTGTGAGACAGACCCCGTGTGCAAAGCAGGACTTGTAAATGAAAGCCAAATGTGGCTGGAAATAGTGCCTGCATGTCAGAACATGTATAGAACTAATGCTTCTCCCAAACTGTTGCTGCTGATCTCTTTGGGCTCCTTTGGAGAGAGCTGTATGTGTATGGATCTCATTACTGACATTTTTTTTGGCAGCAGCATCCAGTAAACACCAAGAAATCTAATTTATTAACTACCTATTTGCATTTCCTTATGCCAGTCACTATTATAATTTGTATAACTCAGCCCCAGCTGCTTGTTGGGAGGAAGATGATGTTTCAGTATTTCTATTCAAATGTGTCCCTCTCATTACCAGCATAAGACTGGTGGCCTCTCAAAACTGTCCCTTGGTCTCTCCCACAACCATTACGTGAAACATGGTTTGATGCCCACTACCTGGCAGAACAGGAGAATATTTAAGATGAGGAGGTACATTTCTCAATTTTCACTCCTGCAGTCTGTATTCTGTGAGGAATGCAAGGCTTTGAAGCTTTATGACTGAGTGAGCTCTTCTTTTCTTTCCAATTTTGTCTAGTCTTGCAAACACAGATCTGACACCCACATTTGTTTCTTTTTCAAACTGACTACCTGTCTCCCAATAATCTGGTATTAAAAAGCTTAGGAACTATATAAATCCATGAAATGCAGCAGCAAGTACTGGGTACAAATTAATTCTACCAAAAAAAATTCAGAAAAAAAATTTTAACTTTTCTTCAGGCAGTTTGTTCTGAACATGAGTAATCACAACTGATCATCAAGGAAAGGTTTCAACCCAGACGTTGTAGCAGATTTTGTACTTAAATTTTTTCTCATGTATGTCTATGTGCTTTTCAGAAAAGATGTTTTGTCTTATACAAAACACTTCAAATCTGAATTGCCCTTTTTATTATATTTGTGTATGCAAAAAAGAGTTTCCATCTGAATATGTAAATTTTAATTCAGCAGCAGAAGTATATGAGCAAGGTCCCTAAAATTATAGTTTTGCAGCTAGGAAAAAAAATGTCATTCTGATCTGGGGCCTAAATAATTTCTCCTATTGGCATTCCATGCCAGAGGTAAATGCTATAAATATTTTTAATAATATATATTTATAATAATATTTTTATATTATATTTCTCTTGGAACAGAATGAATATTGAAGATGATACAAACAATACGTGATGAAAGTACAAGCAGCAGAATATACTGAAACAGTCCGTCACCCAGACCACTTCTTTTAGAAACTCTTGGCCACATTTTCTTGCAGTACGACTGTCACAAATTGCACAGAAGCTAATTCAGGGATAAAAGTCAAGGTGTGCAATGGACAGTACCATAGTACTTGTCACGTGTGTGGGAAGCATACACTTTTCTGGAGTCCTTATCGCAAATTACATTTTTGGCCTCTGCTTGGAAGACCTGAATCCCAAAATGAATGATTGCTGAGGGCAGGACAATCATACAATTTGTTTAAAGGCCTCATTTCATAGAATACACTTTGTTTTTCTTCACATGTTGGTAACAGGGAGCAAGGTGTTTGCTTCAGCTGTTTAAAATATTGCAGAAAGAAATTTTTTGCTGTGTACCTACAACTGAGCTAAAGAAAATGCTTGTTTCTCTGTTTCTAGACAATCTGTAATTCCATGAACTGAAGGGGGAGGTGTGAGAGGTGGAGGAGTTAGGGGGGATTACACTCTTTTTATATGCTGTTCAGATGTTGCTTAAAAGTTTTTAAAGATCTGGGGAATTAAAGGTCATTTGGGGGTTAGATGTGGTAGTGGAAAAATATCTGGCTGGCATAGTGCATGGAATGTGTTGCAATGACTTTGAAACACTCTGGAAATCCAAAGCTGAGGAATTTTATAGAAATCAAGGAGTTATTGGCAACATTTTTGACAGAAGACAGCTCAGTGGAAATATCCTCATCCCGAAAAACTCCTGATGACATTTCTGGCTCATTTGTTTTTATTGCATGGCAATAGACTGACATCTAGTGGGTATGGTCCTCTCAGGAATGCTGGGTCTAACCAGGACTGTGGAGAAATTGTCTGATCTAATATTTTGTTTATTTATTAATGGAAAAGTATACTTTTGACTAGACAAAAACTTTCCTGGAAGTTTTTCTCTTGCTTTCTCATAGGAAACCACAATTCTTTCATCATTTGCCATTTTTGGCTGAAACATAACCTGAATTTTTCTTTTCCTTTTTTTTCTTTTTATGAAATTTTAAGTTTTTCAGTTTCACATTGAAATTTTCCAGGCTGCTACATGCTGAGTCTTTGACCCTGTGAGACATCCATTGCTGCTCTACCATGCATATCCTTCTCCTTTCCCTTACAGTCCAGGGAAACAGAGATCTGCTCCACACAGGGGAGTCACTGTTGTACAACTGGTTGTTTGCCTTTTCTTACACCCACAAGCAATCTCAGCTAATATTCCTTCAGTTTGGACTGAGGAGTCAACTTCTGTCTTGGGTGCCTGTGAAAAGGGTGAGGATTTATCCCCCAGGGAGATGTTCCTGTGCAGAGCCGGAATAGGAAGCTCGTGTCCTTGTAGCCGGTGTGTGGCAAGGCCGTGATGGGGTACAGCATTCCCTGTGTGATCTCTGCTCTATGGACCAAGAAAAACATATGAAAATTAAAACTTCTGTTGCTCTCCCTCTCCAAGAAATGTGGCCTTTCCCCAAGTGCTGGATTTCTCTCTGAGTGATGACTTTATGAATCCTTATAATCAAAGCCACCTTCTCTCTTTTTTCTGCATTTCCAATCTGCCATTCCCACCCCAGGTGTGATTAATTCTCTTGCTTTCTAAAGAGTTTTTCCTCTCAAAGTCCTTTTTCAAGGCATCATGCGGGGTTCTGCTGAGCCCCCTCCCCGCCTCCCTAAGCCCTGCTGCAGCAAGGCTGGACCACCCCGACAGCCACCCCTGGATAGGAACCAAACATGCAATGCTGGGGCAAAGCTCAGCTTTTCTCATACCTGTGAACAGAAATGCTTTGGGGTTTCTTGTTTTCCAGTGAGCATTTTGCTGTATTTGACCATGAGATAAACAAAGCAAGGGAAAAGGAGAAGAGTCACCACGACAGCAAGGTAAGGGGCTGGGAGGTCTGTGATTGGCCATGGGAGGATATTTGGTGTGGGATAGCAGGAAAGTCTTCCTCATCTCCATGCCCAACTCTAAAATATGGGCTGTAACTGGCTGCCATGTGCCTGTAGGCTTGATCTGCTGCTGTCTTTGTGCCTGACAGAGGAACAGACCAGGAATAGTCTAACATGTCCAACTAGAGCAGGGTTAAATTTTGCAGCAGCCAAGAGGAGGCATGGCCAGGATCTGAAAGCTAGTCTGTACCCCTTCAAGTCACTGCTGGAGTGGGGGAAGAGAGTCTTTTTTCAGAAGGAGGGGCTCTCTTATGGTCAGGGCGGTGGGATTGCAGTTGGGTAGTCAGCTCCATGGTGAGTATCTTCGCATGCAAATTACTCTCTCTTTTATACACTTTTGTTATTAATATTGTTGCTGTTACTGTTTGGTTTTCTTATCTCATTGCTGTGTCCAGTAAATTGTTCTTACCTCAAGCCATGATCTTTGTCTTTTGTGCCTCCAATTCTCCTCTCCACCCTGCCATAATGGGGCGGGGGAGGGGAAGGTGGGGGAGTGAGACAGAGAGGTTTGGAGAGTCTCCATGGCAGCACTGAAATGGGAAGAAGCATTCCTAAATCATGACAAAAGGTCATCCTTGAACACCTACAAAGGCAGCAAGTCCCTCTCTGTGCTCCTTCAATGATACCCAGCTGTGGTGATGGCTCAGCAACCCAGTTTCTGACTGGGTGCAGAACATGAACCAGATGACCTGAGTGCCTGAGTATAAAATAGGAGAAATGCTGGTGGGACTGAGAGTTGTCAGCCATTCCTGTGCCAGAGCTGCAGCCAGCGAGCCCCAGGCACAGCCACAGTGAAGGCTGCACTGCCTGCTGAGACACACACTCATGGAAGACTCTTACCACCTGCTTTACTCTTTTCCCAATGCAAATGCCAGCAATACAGGTTCAATTGCCTTTACTTCACTGGGATCTCAGCTTGAAAGAAATAATACATTGAATGCTGGGGTTGTAAAATGCATAGACTCAGCTGTTCACAAAGTCTGAGCAAAAGACCTTGATTCAGATAGGAGGCTTGAAATATTTGTGAGAAGTTTCACTGGGTTACTTTCAGTCCTCAGATTTACTCAACCAATAACTTTATTTGGCAGAATGATTTGACTATAAGCCTGTGTTGTTTAAGAGCAACCGAGACAATAAATCACATCATGTGAATTATTGTTCCCTGCTCTAGAGGAGAGTACAAAAAAGACCTGTCCCAGAATGAAGCACAGATGAAATGACAACTGTTCAACTGTTGCAGAAGAATGACTACGGAAGAATTAATACCTACATTTCCAAACAAATTTGATTAGAGTGCATATGCACAGAAAGTGCTGTGGTCCACAAGTCTTATCTCCTGGTTTATGCCCTACAGCAAATATTTTTCCAGGCTTGTTTTGATGCATTTTTTATAGTGTTATTTCATTCCTGGAACTAGGAGGAAAATGGATGACTAGCAAATTTCCAGCATTGCCGCAGCTGGGAATTTCACCTTGACAGTGAAAGGCGGTTGAATCCAAGCTTGAATAGAGAGCAGCAAGAAGTCTAACAGGTGCCCAGCCACAGTATTGGTGAACATTCTGTTCTTCAAACTGAAAAAACCCTGAGTTTGTGCTGACTGTATTTTAAATGATAAACAAGTGTGATAATACTGGAACACTGCCGTTTTCCCCTTACACATTGATCCTGGCTCACTGGGGAGGTCCCATATGATTGGAAATTGGCGAATGTCACCCCAATCCACAAAAAGGGCTGCAAGGCTGACCCTGGCAACTACAGGCCGGTCAGCCTGACCTCAGTGCCTGGCAGGGTTATGGAGCAGATCATCCTGAGTGCAATCACACAGCACCTTCAGGATGGACAAGGGATCAGACCCAGCCAGCATGGGTTTAGAAGGGGCAGGTCCTGTCTAACCAACCTGATCTCCTTTTATGATCAGGTGACCCGCCTGGTGGATGAGGGCAAGGCTGTGGATGTGGCCTATCTAGACTTCAGCAAAGCCTTTGACACTGTCTCCCATGTAAAACTCCTGGAAAAGCTGGCAGCCCATGGCTTGGACAAGTGTACCCTCTGGTGGATTAAGAGCTGGCTGGAGGGCCGGGCCCAGAGAGTG
>VWZG01007838.1:477905-490922 GCA_013396735.1 Grallaria varia
CACAAGTCCTATGGGGAGAGGCTGAGGGAGCTGGGGTTGTTTAGTCTGGAGAAGAGGAGGCTTTGAGGTGACCTCATCACTCTCTAGAACTACCTGAAGGGAGGTTATAGCCAGGTGGGGGTTGGTCTCTTCTCCCAGGCAGTCAGCAATAGGACAAGGGGGCACGGGCTTAAGCTCTGCCAGGGGAAATTTAAGTTGGATATTAGAAAAAAATTCTTTACAGAGAGAATAATCAGGCATTGGAATGGCCTGCCCAGAGAGGTGGTAGATTCACCGTCCCTGGAGGTTTTTAAACTGAGATTGGACGTGGCACTGGGTGCCATGATCTAGTAAACTGACTAGAGTTGGACCAAGGGTTGGACTTGATGATCTCTGAGGTCTTTTCCAACCCAATCAATTCTATGATTCTATGATTCTATGATTCTATCCTGATAATCTGAGATAAACCATTATAATTATTAGAATTTGCTGTGATTTTTATCCTTGGCCATAGCAGGCACAGTAAGAGTTTGGTTATCTTTTAAATATTGGAAGACCAAAGGTCTTGGTTGACAAACCTTCTTAAAATGCCCCAGCATTTTCTTGGTGGTGGTGGCCAAGCAAGTCAGTGCAGGCTGGCATGCTGCCTGGGCTGGGGCCCAGACGTCCCACTAGCACTCAAATTGTCCTCCTGGCATTTCCCTCCAGCCTTCAGAGCAGAAACTTGTGTTTGATTGCATTCAAAGGCAGATTGTCTTTGCTGCTTGGCCCCAGCCGTTGCAGTAGCAGAATATCCTAATTATTTTTGCAGACTCAGAGCAGTGCTGTTCTGCCATCGCAGCAGGTTCTGATGTCAGGATGTCGGAGGGGCAGCACAAAGGTTAAATAAGGTTAAATAAGGCTACTGTGCATGCTGTTTGCCTTTCTCATCCAGGAGTAACAGTGAATGTTTGCGGTCTCATCCTCCCCAAAAGCTCAGTGGCCTTTTTACTGGTGGCAAATTCCTCAACACCAGTCTCATCAGGATCAAACAGAAACAGAGCTTTCTGGGCTCAGAAAAAAATAAAGACCAAACCCTGCCGAATGCTGTGTCTGGAGCAGTTCCTCCCTAGATCCCCATGGGAATTGGATGGGAAATCAAGGAAATGTAATGCTAGTTTTTGCACTGTTTCTCTATCCTCCATATCTGTAAAATGCTACAGATAGAAACCCCATTTAGAGAGATATGGAGGAAGCAAAAAGCAAGAAAGATAAATTTACTTTGTTGAAGTAAAATTCTATAAACAGGATTTGTCACACTTTTTTTTTTTCCTCCAACACATTTAACTACTGATAATAAAAAAAAAATAATCTACATCTGAGCTGGGCTTACCTACTTCTGGGAACCTAGTCTGACATCTCTTATTACCTGTGGACACACCACCCTTCACAGAAAATGTTCCCCTGCTGAATAATTAGCCAGGCTAAGCAGATGAGTCTTGTCTGCTGCATAGCTTTTGCCTGGGCCAGGCTTCCCACAGGATGTTGTTCTAGTGGACAGAGCCCTGGCCAAGAACAGGGACACACAGCTCCAGCCCTGCAGCCACAGGGTCACCCCAGACCCAGTCTCAGGGCTTGTCAGAGTCCTGCTATCATCCTGAGCTGCATCTCACATCACAAAGAAAACCAAGGAGAGCCCAGAACTCCCACCTGCCAGTCATGCTCTAAGGACATGCATGCCACCCAGAGCACTTTGAAACAGGCTGGATTTGCTATTGCCATAGACCAGAAACAGCTTAGCATTGCTTTCTTACAGATGGCATGGATTGTGGATGGCTCTGTCTAACAGGCAGTCCAGTCTATCCACTCCTCATCAGTTATGTACTGGGTACCCATTATAATCAAGTCCAGAGAGGGTCTAGAGTGGTCTGAGCTTCACAAAATGAAAGAATGAAAGTTTTAAGAGTCTGACTTCAGTTCACCATGCAATGCATGAAGTGAACTAGCAGGAGTTTCAAAAAAAAGCCCCAGCACTGAGCGGGAAACCAACATATGTCATCCGGGATTTCAGCTCCAGACTTTCTGCTCTTCCCATGCTGCTTCTGGTACTTCATCTTGAGTTTTTAGGATCTTCTCCCATACCTTCAGAAGTCATAACCCAGATTCCTGAGGACAGAAGCCTGAATATTTCTCATCTCTACCTCTCTCAGAGGTGGCAAAAAGAAAACCCAACTGCCTTCCCTATTCCCCTCCCACCTCACTGTCCTCTTGCTGAGGAAAAGACGCTCACAAAAGAGGCAATGAGGCAGTGCCTTGCCAGCATTATTCTCAGGTATGTGTAGCATCCACGGCTCACAAACGCTGCGGAATTAACGAACAACCACAGGATGCAGTGAGGGCCATATACCAGTGACAGTCTGATGTAAAAGCACTGACTCTGCTGACTGGAGCTGTCGGCTGCATTACGTAACATTTTGAGACGTTATGGGTTTGGCTCCAGGGAGGTGATATTGGCTACTTGTGCCGAGCAGTCGGAAGAGCCACACTTTCAGCTCATTTCCTGACAGGTGTGTGCCTGCCTTCTGCTGCTTGGATTTGCATCAGGGTGTCTGGTCAGCATCCCAGCTGCCAGGCAGAGATTAGCAACCCCTATGGCAAAGTTTGAATTTTCCATTTACCAGATGGCTAAAGAATTGTGCTCTTGTATGTATTTCTTTGTTTGGATATGAACTTTGGAACACAGGAAGAGTCTGTGTCAGCTGGAGATATGATGATGGTGCTGTGCTCTGCACAGGGCAGTGGTTCGGCTCAGTTCGGAGGCTGCACTTGTTCAGCTCAGCCTCTCACTTCTGATAAGGCATTTCTCTTCATGATGATACCAAACATGGTCTCTTAAAAGACCTGCAATGGCAACAGGCTGTCTGCCAGACCTGGTTTTTAAAACCACTCCTGTGAAGCCAGAGATGTTCTCTTTTCCTTATAGCGGCTTGTCAGACTTGCCCTGGTAATGTGCTATTGCTGAGCCCCGCTACTGTAGCAGCAGGAGCACAGCAGGAAATTCTCTATTAGGGCTCAATGTCTTAGTAATTATTCCCAACCCCCCCCAAACCCACATGCAGTTATTAGTCTCTGAGCGAGAGTCATATTCCTCACCTGCAAGGAGATCGATGAGAAACTGAGGGACATAAAACTCTGCATATGGCAGCGGGGTGAACTCATTTCCTTCCTTCTGACCTTGCTATGTTTTGGGGCTACACTCAAGGAACTGCAAAGTGATCATTTTAATACACTTAGAGTCCAGCAAAGGTGCCAGAGCCTTGGGAGTATTTTCTCTTATGAGCACCTATATAAATAAAAAAAATACATGTGAAAAGAAAGGAGAAATAGATTCTTGAGACTTTTGAAAAACAGTTTTCTATCCTTGCTGCTACTGCAATTGGCAAAAACAACTTGCTTCTGAATGTGTAGGTGAGAAATTGCAGCTCTAATTTGAATCAGTGGGCTTCATGGAATGAAACACAGGAGTGGTTGAGGGGTGATTATTGAGGTGCAACATTGGTTTAGCCGGGAGACCAAAGCAGCACGATGGCTGATGCAGAACTTTTAAGAACAAGTTAGACAATCTTTCAGGCATGACAAATGGTCATGAAAGCAATGGAAATAATGATCAGATAAAGTTCCTAGCACTCCTGTTTTCTATCATTTCTGGGATGCTCTGTGATTCTTTGGTCAATCGTACAACACAATTTTTAATTATGACTGTAGCAAATCTAGACACAACCAATAAAAGTTAGGTTTGTAATATTAGAGCTGTTTGTGCAGCAATTGGCTGGAGCTGAGCTGGGAAGATATGTGGGTAAGGGAAATATGTGATGTGCTGTGTGGTCTTTGCTCATCCTCCAAAAATGCCTTATGTTCCTAATTTTTTTACTATCTCTATTCATTATCATACTTACTTGAAACAATTTAAAAAGCACAAAGCATTATTCAATGGAAAAAAGTTACTAGAGGTCTCTTGGAGTCTTTCCATGTATGCCTGATCTGTAAAAATTACATCAGGTCAAGGAAAAGGAAAATGAGCCAAGCAGAAAGGCATGCACAACAGGTGAAGAGCAAACTGGACAGCACACTACTGATCCCCTCTGGCAGTTATGAGAGACACTGCAGTGTGTCCTGAAGGTTTGTCCTTGTTGATTTCGGACTACAGACTGGCACTGTCAAAGGGTACTGATGGAAAATGCCTTTCCTTTTTATTTCCATGGGTCTCCTATCCACCTGTGTTCTCTGCTTACATCTCCAATGGCATAGCAACAAATTGGGAATTGGTATTTCATGGGGGATTATTGAGTGATTCCAAGCTACCTGAACTGTTCTGGAGTTCAGTTATTCCCCCACTGCTATCTCTAAAGTGCAGTTGATGGGGTCTCCATGTTACAAGCATGTCTCTAAACGACTTTCACTAGCAGGCATGTTTCTGTGCTCCCAAGGAGGAGCTGTCTCACGGAAAGCGTGTTGCGCTGCATTTGTCCTACAATGGCATTGAGCTGATGAGATGGGCTAAAGCGGCATCCTAGGAGGAGACTCATTTCTGTGTGGAAGTAAACAAAAAAAAGTGAATGATGGACAACATTGTTCAATTGTTTAGAAAAAAATTAAGCATTGAAATCTATTTCAAAAAAAATTTTAAAAACAGCAAAACATACCATTGGTGATCACCTCTTCTTGGAGTTGCCTCTTTTGGCTGCTTTCTGCAGCTCAACCAATAAGCACGTATGACAGATTTAGACCAGGTGTTAGGAGAAAAATTCTAATGAGCAAAACACTGTGGATGCAAATGATATTCCCAACACAGACTAGATGGAGGAGGGGGAAGCAAGTAAAGTGGTCTCTCAGACTGCTCTTGGAGGAGTTCAGTCAGCTGCCAGAAGGGGATTATCTACTGCACCTGGGCTCAGGCGAGTGATCTGGAAAGCCTCTTACAGTGTTGCGTCCCCCAGTATCCTCTTGGTCTCAGCATGGGCACAGGGATGCCTCATGCTAGTGAAAGTCTCCCCATGCCCATCCCCAGGCAGACATGGACCAGGTCATCACCTTCCCCCACCCCAACCAAAGACAGAAGAAGCTTCAGACACTCAACCCTGCTGGAAACCTGACCTTGAAGTCACCTCTGTGATTCTAACTGCTCTGGAAGCCAGCAGGTGCAATGGATTTCAGCCCCTTCTCCTTCAAAAATTAATCATTCTGAGTATGTTTTCCTTCAAAATGCACTAATGCTTGTCCTCAAGGGTTCTTCAGGCTGATCACTGTTTTAAAAAAATAACAATTATTAGAATAAATGGTGTGAACAGTAGAACAGCATGTGCTGGGAAAGAGAAGCATCCAGGAACCTTTTCAGTTTGGCAATTATGCAACTTTGCAGAGAAGGCTTGTGACATCCCAGCAATCTTCTGGCACCCTCTTTAAAAAAAAGGTGAAAAAAAGCCCGCACCTTTTCAGCTGGATAAGGGAAAAGGAACAGAGACTTATGCTGTCAATACTTTCCAAACCCTTTAAATCTGAAGAGGATAGACTGAGATCAATTTCTGTAGATAAAAGAAGGAAAGAATTACGACAGATGTCTACTGAAAAATCCTAAGGCTTGCATTGTCTTCACTACAGATGGCAAAAAATGAGGCAGACGAAAACCGTATCTGAAAGAATCTAGAGAAATTAAGGACAATGGTCATTAAAGCACTCTTTACCCATTGTTATTTGGTCAGAGTACTTTGTATTCCAGGAGCAGGAAAATGAGTTACACAGAGAAAAAACAAACAAACAAACAAAAACAGAAAAAAAAAAAACCAAAGTGCAGTGAAAGAGATAAACAAATATATTCTTTCCAATTATGTTCTAAAGAGAGAAAATCCACACAATGGAACTGAAAGGAAAGAGAAAGGGGAGAGAATATGAACTGCTGAGAGTACGCCAAAATATTAGTCATCCCCTGAGTCTACCCTGAAAGGTTAGTGTTGTTTTTAAGAACACATTCCTTTAAGGAAAAGAATAATTTCCTAGCAGAGGTAATTTCTGGGTGATCCTAAACTCTCTCAAGGGAATCAGAAACCCCAACAGTGAAGTCAACAAAACATAGGGAGAGGAGGGGGAAATCTGCACATCAGTCCTCATGGCAACCCCAAGAGTGACCTGCTATTGGAAGGGAAGGGAGATGTAAAAGCCTATCAGAGAGCAACTGTTGAGTTGTTGAGTAGGTAAAGATCTGGGTGGGAAAATGTCAACAAGGAAAGGGAGTAGAAAATGGGTAAGTGCTTCCTAAAGATCACCCCTCTAAGTAAGATGGCAGAAGAGGAAGCTGACTCATTCTTGTCTAATTAAAGTTTGACTAATTTGAACTATATGAGATTTTCATGGAGATGAAGAAGGCAGCCCAAAAAGTTGTCACCTACCTTGTGGCCCACAATATAGAATTTGTGAATTTTCAGTTCTGAAAAATTTTCAGAGAATTTCTAGCAACACTTCATTAATTAAGGGCTGTTATGGAGACAAAAGTCACCCCTGCTGGTTCCATATCAGATTCCCAGAACAGCAGTTTTACTTCAGGTCACCTCAAGTTGCACTGAGATCTGACCAGTGCAATGAAGAAAACATCACTAACTTTGTAAGCTGAAAATATCAAATTTTTTTTAATATTTTAATTTAATAAAAGACTACATGCTTCACTGTTCTGGAATTGTAAGTGGCAGAATCTTGCCCAGGAAGGAAGCGTGGTTCATGAGCCCAATGGCAGATCTCACACCTCTCCATGAAAGGAAGACTGTGAACAGAGCTCATCAGTCTGAATAAGCACTATGCCAGCATCTCATCTAGAAGCCTCCCAAGTTAAAAACTTCTGAGAATTCCTAAGCCCCTTTGGCACGCTGGGAATTAAGGGTGCCCAGAATCTCTGGATGAACCTCTGTATCATGACAATTTGATCCATTGTCATCTGGAGAACATACCACCCTTCTCACTGAGTGGCAAAGGCTGGTATTTGGCTTACTGGGACCACTTAATGTGTTAAACAAGTTTTATTCCTAGGCCTTCTTTGACACTGGAAAAAATTGATAGACTCAGTCATCTAATATGTTAGGAGGTAAAGATGCTGTTTTTCAAGGTAAGTGGTGATACTTCATATGAGTTCAGGAAGAAAGACAGAAATCCTGTAACTAGTCCTGTTGGTCTGTAAATTCAGTTTATCAGTTCTAAGTAATGGGTCATCACTATAATCAACAGACATAAAGACACCAGAAATAAATTAGTTGTCTTTCATCACAAGACTTGCAGCTAAGTTTTTCTAATGTGTTCCAGTTTCTTTTGCCTTCTCAATAGTTAAACTTCTCTCAGTCTGTTTTTCAGTCTATAGACAGCTGAAGGGAAGGACTGTTTTACCAGACAGTGTGCATAGTGCCAAACCCATTTTCAGCACACTTTAAGTATATTCATATTGTGGGAATCAGTGAGAAAATATGTGTGCAAGAAAATCCAGTTTGGAACTCCACTGCTTTAGCTTATCCATAGCATTAGTCCTGAAATGTGATCCACGTGATTATTAGCACGGATGGAAACATTTTGTTGTGCAGGGACTAACTTGAGTTAGAAGTCTTAATTTAACACTACCTCATTTACATTCTTGAGAAGTCAAATCATGACGTTTAAGTGATGTTTATACAAGAAGAAAATTTAAACCAATTTCTAACATACAGTTCATTAACAGTTTGACTGGAGCTGCCTATTGATGGCAATGTATTCAACTGCTCATATTGAAGATGTTCTTCATTGTTTTATGAGTTTGGAGCCACAAAACTGGAATTTTAAGAACTGGAAAACACATACCAGGCCAAAACCAGCTGTTTCTCCATGGGAGGTTTTGGGTTTAAGGTTTTGGTTTTCAGTAGCTCTTTCTTCTGAAGCAACTAACTCAGTAGTGCCTCTCACCAGAATCTGAAGCTTGATTTTCATTTGATTGCCAATTCTTCCAGTATTTTATGGCTTTGGTGCAAATCTTGATTTCTTTGAAGATCATAACAAAAAAGATTGTTTTACCATAAGGTATTACTTTTGGCAATGTAGTTTTTTACCCAGAGCTCAGAAACTTAAAAAACATTTTTGGGAAAAAGTTTCTTTAATCCTCAATTTTAATCTCTGGTCCAAAGAAAATCAGTCCATTAGAGAGCAATAGCTGCACATTTAGGTATTTACTTGGAGATACAGATTTCATGTGACATAGGTCTTAAAACTCAGTCTTTTACATAACAGATGTGTTTAGGTCTCTATCATATCAGATATTGTCTAATTCATAACAAGAGAAATATGCACTACTGTAATTGGACTCTTCTAGGCAATGCTTTGAGAAAAATAGTATCTTTTCCAATATTATCAAAAGGCTACAGGGAAGCACAAATGCACATACACACACCTCCCACACACCGCATCCCCCCACCTCTCCCTTCCACCAAGTTTCTGAAATACCAAAGACTAAATCAGTCTTGAGTTTTATTTTTATTAAAATACTTTTATTAAATGAGGTCAGGAAGATCATTTAAGGAAACTATCACAACTCAGTGAATCTGGAATATTTGAACCTCAGTTTACTGAAATTTCCAAGCTTCTGCTATGTGAGTTAGACTTTTCAATTTTTCTACAATTCCAGAAAATTTTTATGATCTTTTCCCTAACTTTACAAATTGCAGCTTTTACAGAGTGAAATCACTGTCATAAAGTGCTGAATTATCACATTACAAAGATATGTAATGCACTCATCATAAAACACTCTCAAAATAGAATTCTCTCAAGAATGTCTTAGCTTGAAGATTCACACTCAGCATCAAAACTGGGAGAGAAAAAACAGGAAATCCTGAGAAATTTCTGCAGTTATCTCCTAGAAGTATATCAACATGATTAATACTCCTTTTATCTCAATGCACTGGCAATAATAAACCTCAGGCCAACACAGCTGTCTGAGCCATCTTGAATCCTCAAAACTGGAAGCTCAGGAGGCCCTGATGCTTGTGGTTCAGTTTGGCAGGTAAAACATACCCTCAGATCTGCATTCAATTCCTCTTTATTTTCCTGTTGTTTCAAAGTTCAACCCTTGCAAACAAATGCTCAGCTTCTGCAACACCTTCTAATAGACCTCCTGGCTGTAAAAAAGAACAAAATTATCAAAGCATGAACTGTTTATCAAAAATACTGCTAGTTCCAGATGAGAACCTCTCTTTTTTAGCTGTAAAAGATTATATGTAACCATTAACTCAGACCCAAACATTTCCTGGTATAGTTGGCTGATAAGATTTTCCCAGTCCTAAAATACTTTGCTTCCTAAAGCCTTGCAATGAGATCAATCTCTTGGAGGCATAAAACTTTTGGCTTTAATTCAGTGTTCAGCAACATATGTGCCTAAGATGCAGGAGCTCTCTGGAGCTAACTCAGAATTGAGCTGCTTTATCATCTCTCCTCAAGCTGCAAAAAGTCAAATACTAAACCACTGGAGAAACTGCACAGTTCAGATATTTCCAAATTTCAGAACAGAAACTTGGAAACTTTAATGAAGTTCAGGTTTAATTCCAATTTTCCGATGTTATTAAATTTGGAATTGTCCCTCTATCCTCACCACCCCCATCGTTCTTCTGGACTTCTTCCATTTCTGAATCACCTTCTGCATAGCAAGGCAGTTCCAGAATACTGTAGTCATCCATACTATTTATGAAGATGGTATTTGCTGAACAGGAGATGAAGCCAGCAATTTTAGGGTGCTTTTAATTTCTTTCATTTTTCGTGTTTTTTGTGTGACGTTTTCAGTCTCAAGTTCTGCACACAGAGGTGGAGTAGCAACTACCCAAAGGGGGAAAAGCTAATCACAGGAGTGACACATCCACTTAATTAACGTTTTCTGCAATTACATCTGGAGAGCTTTGACATTCAACTCTATTAAAAACCTACTGTTTTCCATGGGAAAAGTAGAATGTAATGATAAAACTTATTTTATGAAAAATATTTCTTTTTAATCCATTTTAATGATATTTCCAGAATAACTATTTAGTTACATGGGGAAGAAATAAAACAAAGGAAGTCTTTTTTTTTTTTTTAACTTTTACATGAAGATGCAATCTGTCACATCCAAATTTGCATTTACTTCAAAATTTTCTAGCTGAACTCAAATCTCATCACAGTTCTTTCTCTGACTCTTAAAATCAATCATGACACCACTGCAGGTCCTAATGAAAGTAGTCCTAATGGTTTTCACACGCCTTTAAGTACCACTCATGCAAAGCAGAATAAGACCCAAATAATTTCACAGTTAAAGTAAGTTCATAATTGTGGATGCTTTGTAGCTTTAATGATTCAGAGAGAAAATGCAAGAATCTGGTCCAGAATTTTGTCTTCACCAGGGCTGTACCAGGCACATATTATGAATCAAGATTGTTCTACCTGCCAATTTCCTAGTGTTCCTTCATCTGTCTGCATCCTTCTGTGTACTCTCTGTTCCACGTGTTGACAGTGAGTAGGGATCATATTTTTGCTCCAGGATTGTACGATGCCTGGCAGAGGTGGGTCAGGGCCACTGAGAAACACTTCTTAGCTGTCCCAGCGAACAGTAACAATACAGCCAGTGACAACTGCATGTACGCCAAGTCCTGACCTACATGAGCATGCTGAAGTCACAACTGCTTCTCCACCACACCTTTTGAAACTGGATATTTTTCACACATGCCCAAAGTTTCACATTAGTTTAGCTCCCAAAATGCTCTCCAGAAGGCTGATCTGAAGTAGAATCTGCAAAATCTTTTCATGAATGTATCTGATATACTTGGTCTGATATGCTTTCAGCTATAAATTCTATCTATAATTACATTTAAAAGAAAATCCTGATTAAAAAAATCTTTGGGTGCTGACCTTCATATTTTTTCTTTAATTAAAGGATCTAATTTTGCATCAGGAAACTACTCAAGTCCTACTGAAATATTTGTAGATCATCTGGAAGATTGAAAGGAAACTTGGTAAGTTCCTGCGGCTTTGGAACCCTGCAATGGGTTGGGCATAAGATCTAGGGGAAACCGACAGTGGCTGAACATGCATTTTCTCTAAACTGCTGGCATTTTCAAATAAGCTAAAAAAATGGGATTTTAAGTTATAAATTATATGTAAGCCTCTTCTGCTTGAACATCAACCTCCTTCATAAAAGATAGTGGTTCATAAGCTTTGTTTGCTCTACTGTAAATAATAAAATTAAAAAAGCACGGTCATTTGATCTTTCTACCTCCTTTATTTTCTCTGTTTGACTTCATATATGGAAAGACTTGCACAAAAACTGACTAATAAAACCAGATAAAATCTAATACAGCAGGCTGAAGGCTGAGCAAAACAACTAGGATTACACTGAGCTGTTTGTTGGCATCAGGAGAAAAAGGATTACAAAAACCTTTTGTCACCTGGTTTTCAGACCCTGCCAGGCTCACTTACTAGGCATTGGATGAGTTATGTCAATACGGTATGTACAGATTGTTTTCATTTTGCCTATTGGCAATTTTTTTTTCCAATGTGAGTCTACGTGTAAGCTCTTATAATCATAGTTAGGTCACTGAACAGCAGTGAGCTCATTTTCAAAGGAGCAGATCACTTACAGCTCCCTGGGACTCTGGGATTTTCAGAAACCAAGAACTGAAACTCATGTGTATTTCTGAGTCTATAATATTCAACATAAGTACAGCCTCAGAAATCAAAATATGTGCAGCTGGCAGACGAGCATTACATCCGGACTTTGAAAAGGTGCCTCAGCTGAGACTCACTGGTGGCCTCCAAAGAAAATTCCACACCTGACTCTCTGTCTGTGCTCTACGTGCTGCAAGGCATGCACCAATTTCTGCTAATGATTATTGCATTCACCAAGAAATAATAATTTATAACAAACGTAATAACACAGCAGTTGACTTCTGAAATGGACATAATCAGTGGTTGCCCAAGATGGTAAAGCTAAAATGGCTGAAGGACAGCAATTACAGTATTTGCTGTGGTCCAGCACTGTGATGTCTTTCACGGGATCAACACCTCAGAAGAATGGAAATACAGAAAGTATCAGATGAGTGTGCACACCTTGTCAACACTCATTTGGAGATGTTGAGTCAAACTGCCAGGATATCAGGCCTGCATCACGGGTCATTTCACACAGTTGGGAGGATTTCAGATGTAAAGTGTTCATACTAGAACAGAAAACAACAAACTTCTGTGCTTCTGTTCATATGTGGATATGAAAAACTTGTAAGCTGCAGAGGTGACAAATCTCTCCCTGTAATTATAGCTGCTCCCACATAATCCTGCAGGCTGAGTTTGGTTAATTTCTGCTTGATAAGATTGTGCTACCAGGTATGTTCTCTGTCATTCTCTGAGTCCCTTGAAATGGTCACTAGCAGCTCTAGCAAGCACTGTTGCTGGACATCCAGGATAGGCTTCCCTCTGTAAATGTTAATGGAATATTAGAAAAGTCAGAGAGGAGAACCAAAGAATTTTCCCAGAACTAAAAGTTTAAAGATGTCAGGACATCTCTATATCCTTACTTCTTTTCTCTCAAAGTTGCCCTGATGGAGGTAGTGAGCATTCACCCCAGGAAAAGAGAAATTCCCCGTTTCTTTTATTACCCATGACATCAACCTCCATCTTGCAGTTATGTCAGCCTCCCAAGGTTGTTATTGTTTTGAATAATCAGGTGTGTCAAGTTATCCGCTGTCACTGTCAACAGCCATGTCCAGCAACCTAGGCTGCTGCCCTACAGTAGTCTGTTACATGGCTGACCACTTCAAGGTTCAATCCTCAACACAGTCTTTGCTGGAGCAGCAGTTTGTTGGTAAATACAGAATACCCATCCATTGTACTGCACTTCCAAGCACATGTGACAGACACGTGACAGATATTTAGTCCCTTAAATAAGGGGATTTTTTTTTTTTTTTTTTTTTTTTTTTTTTTTTTTTTTTTTTTTTTTTTTTTTCTCCACACCACCTTGGTGTCGTCTACTCCACGGACACCCCCTTG
>VWZG01007839.1:0-27153 GCA_013396735.1 Grallaria varia
GCCACTATAACTAGGACAAAATCTCAGAGCAACCTGAACTAAAATACATTCTCTTATCTGCTACTATCAATATATTCATCAGTGTGTCACCTGCCTTGTGCTGCACAGGGAAATGTTCAGTATAATGTTCTGTTAGTATTATTAGTTTTAGTACTTCGCATCTCTGTCACTATTACATCATTTTAAGGACTTTACAAAAAGTGTATAAAGTGTTCTCTCTCAGTGTAGTCCACATTCATTAATTTCTCACAGAGACACTGCATGCAAAAGCATCCTTTTTGCTTTGAGCACACAAAGGTAGTGAAGCTGCAAGATGTATTATTTTTTGCCCCATTATGAAGGTCCCATGCCCTTTTTACTGTACAAGAGCTGACATTTGTGCCTGTTTTACAAATGAATACAATTGCAAATTACAAATTGCCCCTCAGGAACCTAATTGTCTTCTCTTTGCAACTTAGAAAGTTTTCATGCCGACAATAGTCCTATCTCAATACGCGAAAACTTAAATCTCTCATGACTTACTGTATTCTACATTCTCATTCAGTTTAAAGAATAACAGCTTAAATGATGTATTACAGTCATTGTGTTGCCAAGTGCTTTAAATTGCTCAGAGGAAAAGGTTTGAAAAATTCTAGAACTAATAAATTATTGTCAATAAGTTATTTCTTGAACACAGTGATCTCTGATGAAATCTGCCCACCAGAGATTGTTTTTTAAAGTATTATTTTTTCAAACTATGGATCACAATGGGATTCAAAAAAGGTTTAAACTGTTAGAAATAAAAAATTATCCTGAAATTGTAACCACTATCCAGGCCTTCAGAGATCAATGAGAAATTGACTGTACCTTCAAAAACTTTGAGAAATAGGGCTAGAAAGAATGCATTTCTGTCTTTAGCATGGTACATCCTGGAGTGATGTAGTGTTTAGTTGCCTGCAAATGTCACCAAGCTGAATCCACTGAAAAGTTTTGACAGAATACATTAATTTCTTCTTAGCAGTCATGGACTGGCAACTAGGGGGAAATGCTCAGTCAATATTAAAAAAAACCCCACTAAAGTTACATCAGTGAGACTCCTTTGATCTACAAGGAGAAGTAAGTAGCTTTGTTAAGTAATTATGAAAGGACAAGAATAAAACAGATGCAAACTATCCAGCTACCAAGCAACAGGAGGTTTTGCCAAAAAATCACTGGGGCTGTGACAAAAATTTCGTATTTATAGTTTACTGCTTATGTCAAGTTTTCAACAACCCATTAGCCCTCTGATGCAAGGAATCCCCAGATAATTACTATTTTTAGGAAAGCTTTCACCAAACTGTCCAAGGCCTGATGGAAATTCAACATTATCCTAAATTAAGCATCATGTTAAAAAAACCCTATTCATCTTTTAATTCAAGGGTGGCACTTTTTAACTGGAAAGGAAAAAAGTACACCTTATGAATATTCTTTACTGTTCTAACCTGCCAGAAGAAAATGAAGGACCATATACAGCTGTATCTCCAGGAGCCAAATTAGAAACCACAAAATTACATTTTCTGGTGGGAGGAATGTCACTGAATGTTGCAAGCTTTGGCACATGGAGCTGCTGCTGCAGTCAGGCTTTGCAGCTCTGCCACTTTTGTGCATGATGGTGGAACTGTGGAAGCATCAGTAAAGACAGCTGCAGCTTTGCAAAAGTACATCTCACTGTGCTTTTTATTTTACTGTTCCCAGCCAAGGGGTAGCAATTGCATCAAAGTTCATTTTTTGGGGAGTGTTAACCATCAGCCTTGACTTCTCCATCATTTCTGTTTAACTGACAAGTCACATCTTGGCATGGGTTTTTTTCTTTGTTTTTTCAAAAAGGTGCTGAATTCCTCAGGCTGAGTGGCATTATCAAAGGGAATAAGTTTCCACATCAGTCTTTATTTATAGTAAATTACACAGCTACCTCATGTTTGCAACAGAATTAGATGGTCCAATGAAACAGGTCTGTGTAGAAAGGGACTGGAACTGCACATTTTAAAAAATACATGCAACTGGTTTCTAAAGCATTAAATATACAAATTCAGCTTTAAATTAACTTTCTTTAGCTTGTTAAATGTGTACTGAGAAAGGGGATTGGGTTACTATATGGATTTCACCGAAATTCACAAACGTGTTTTAAAATAGAACCAAATTTGAAAATGAATAAGCAAATTTGGGGTGATGTTAGAAGGCTTCCAAACACCTGGCCTGGTTAGAGTACCGCTTTAGCCACACCCTAAAAGCATTTCTGCACTGGATTTAATACAGAACTGGAAATTTGTGCTCTATTTCAGTTTGGCTCTATTAAGAGATTAATAGAAGCAGCATGAAAACAAGTATTCCTGTGTGCTGTTTTGGCAGTGCTTACCAGGCATGGAGATGGCAGCAGACTGATAATTGGCTGGTACCAAGGCAGAGTTTTCAGCCTGCAAGCAGCCACCCTGGCAGCAGCTCTGCTGCAGGGGGTGCTCTCGGTTCTCCACCACCTCACTGCTGCCACAAACCCAGAAGTGCATAGACACATAACTCCTGCCAGCTGGCATCATCTCAGGGGTGGACATGCTCTGTGAGATGAGCATTAAGGTGGAAGTGCCTTTACCCACAGAGGGCAGGTGGCCAAATAAACTCTTATCATGAATGCAGGACTCCCATAGACCCCAGTGATCCAGGGCTTCACACCACAATTCTCCATGGCGCTGTAAATAGCTACTCTCCTCAGTGCCAACAAATGACAGTGCAATGACAGTCTGCATCATGAGCTAATGGCGGTGCCCAGAATTTAGAATGTCTTCACCTGAGCTCAAAGATGGAGAGATATTGTGGTTTGCTGTGATATTTAACTGATTTTAAAATTGGAGTCAGAGTAATTCATCAAGGGAACTGCTAAATTTATTTTTTTTCCTGAGTGGTAAAAAAGGAGGAGGAAGCCCAAAGAGCCATCATAGCAGTAGACAAACAGATCACCTGCAGAGTGCTTCATGGGATTTCCTGCCTCTGTAAGCCATGGCACAGGAAGAATCTCACAGTTCAAATGATGAAAGAAGAAAATTCATCATTGCTATAGCTGAGTGCTTTTAAAAATAGGTTTTGCAGTATTTCTCTGAAAACACATTTGTTGTTCCACCATAACTGGAACAATTTGCTTTACTAGAAACAGAATTGGGATACCTAAAAATTAAAAAAAAAAAATAAAATTATGAAATAGGTTTTTTCATTTGTTCAGAATCAGCATTTTTACATACAGTTTGAAGGATCAGGTGGTTTCTGAGGCTCAGGGACTTAAGCATCATTTTTTGCCATATGGAGAAAAAAACCCAAAGAAATAAAACCCCAGGTAAAATGCAGGAGACAGGCTTCTCAGTTCTTGTCTATTCTATGTCACTGATCTGTTGCCTACAGTCTCTGCCTCCTCTTTTCACCTATAAAATCCTTCATCTTATAGAAGGATCGTAAATCCTTTAAATAACTAGTACTCACAGTTAAGGCCCATATATCAAAGGCACAGAGAAACACCAAGCATTTCACAAAAGACTAGATTTTAAACAAAAGTCTACTTTTATCAGCAAACAAGGAGATAATATTTTTGCTTTCTAGAAGTATCTTGGCTTTCTCACACTGTCCCTAGCTGCTGTTCTCTAGCTGTTCACACATTTTATGCAACTTTGCCAATTCTCTGAAAGGAAAACTTGTCTCTGAAAAGATGATCTATAGAACAGGGCATGACAGACTGGCCTGTCTATGAAGGCAAAGAGACACAAAGCAAAGGAGTTTATTTAATTCGGGTGGGATAGAGAAAAGACTAATCTTTAAAGGACTTGAAAAGAGCAGAGGTAACTGTAAAGAAATATCGGTCTTAAGAAAAATTATAATTTTGCTATATTACTAGTGATATTTTTAAAGACTATTTCTTCCAACTGTGTCACAATTTCTTTACAGGTTTTTCTTCATTCTTTTTCTACTGGGCAAATAAAAAACCTGAGCTAGTGTTTCTATGAAGTCCTATCTAATGCAGATACAGACAGCCTATAAGACACTAAACATGGGTAAAACATATAGGTGTCAGCAAATGTATCTCGGAAAAAAAGTTACAAATTGCTGTCCCACTTGTTTGATTAATGGAAGGCCCATAATAGCACCATTCTTCTCCAGCAGAACATGGGACTGAATCCAAGGGACAGCTGCAAGGTACGCATTAAGTAAACAAGTGCTTGAGGGAAGAAGGCAGACGTATCTGTTAGTCTGACACCTCTAGTTAGTTCCCTCACAGCACAGGACTAAATCTCCTGCAGACCAGCTCAAGACTTACAAATTTCACTGCAAGTATAGCAGAAATCACTTTGTGAAGATACTATTTACATTAGCAAGAAGACTTTTCTCATTGGAAAACTTCTTGCAAGGATGATTATTTTTATATTAGAGGAGTAGTTTTGCCTACATCTGTAGCTGGGGGTTCTGTTAGCATAGTATCATTCAGGGATCGCAAGAGAAGTTTGCAAATACCATACAACACTAGCAAAACAATGCTGGCCTGAGTTTCTTCTCAGTACTTGATAAATACAGGTCTGTATGAGCATAAACAACAGAGCAAAGGAGAAATATATCCAAACTAGCTTCCATGAAAATGGTTGATAACAAGAAACAGCTTTGTACTAGTTATTTAAAGGAATCAAGACCTCACTAAGAAATATAAAGATTTACTATTATTTATTATATATTATAATTTACCCTAGCAAGAGAAGATGCAAGAACTACCTTGTTGGGATAACTTTGTGCCAATGAAGCCATGATGAAGAGCTCATGTCCAAATACAGTTCTCAAAGACTGTCTTTGCTCTTTGGTTTATTCAGCTAACACCTGGACTGGACAGCTGGAATAATGTCTGAATACAAACTCTTGATCCCCAGGATTGCTGTCCCTTCTGATCACAAGTTGAAGAAACACATCTTTGTATGTTGTAGGTTTCTAGTTTTCTTGACTTGTGGCTTTCTCAGCAGGTTTTTCTTAACATTTCTGAAGGTTAACTACCTGTCATTAGCACAAAAATACTACAGAAGCACAATTGAGGGAGAAACTGCACAGACAGCAAACAGAACTTTTAACAGAGCAGTCCATACTAAAATAAGTCATCATTAACTGATGGTCCCTTCAGCCCTAGGGTGTAAAAGTAGACAGACCAGCAGCCATAAGAGGAAGGCAGACTGGGGAAGGATTCTCTCCCAACCCTCTCTTCTTCCTGTTACACAGCAGGATACTGCAGTCTACACAGTGCTATAGACCAGATCATCAATATGCTCCTGATTAAAAATAACCATTTTCCACAGTGAGCGAAAGAGGAGAGAGTTCTGCCATCATCTAGCAGAACTTGATTTCTGCATATTTCTTCTGAACACCAGTGTTGACAACTTTAGCTTGTTAAAGCACAAGCTAGGAATAATGCATGTGCTCTGGCATGAGCTTTCAGCCAAAGGAAGATGTAATGGTAATCAACCATTTGGGTCTAGGAGAATGGCTGCCAATCTGCATTTCAGGGAGTACCATGACAAAAGTGCAGATGTTTAATAAAGCACCATGAAACAGACTTATTTTCAAGTCAGAATGTAGCCATTAGTATTCTTGATTTTTTTTGCCAAATTACTCACTCCTTCTCCCTCAGTCATTAAGGGATTCAGTCCTCAATAGCCCAGATTGTGCCTTTCTAGGCAACTTCGCAGGCTTCTATTTTTCCTTCATAAAAACAGTAGAAACATTATTTAACTTGATATATATTAAATATGTTGCATCCTTTTTACTGGAGTACTGAATGTATATTATAGCAATGACCAATGAAAGTATTCCCAATTTCTCTGAAGTTCTTAAGGAAATGGACTTGCATGGCCTAGAGCACCTTAAAACACCAACTCTGTCTTCTAAAATGCTCAACAAAGACATGAAACGATGAAATTGTAATTGAGAGCAGCAGAGGAAGATAACATGAGAAGCAGTTATCTAAAAATGTGGTTTGTTTCCTTTCATATGAGTCTTAAGATGAAGCTATTACTGATGCCAGCAATAAAAATACCAGGTTTTTTTATGGTAGATCAACGGACAGCAAAAATCGGGAATGGCAGTGGCTGTTCTTGCTATAGCTACAGCTGCAAAATATTTTGCCACTACTTTTCTTGCTCATCATATTCTGAAATGTTTTCCAGATGAGCAGAATTTTCCAGTGCTTGCTTTTTCACCTTCAGGAAAGCAAGCTTTTGTTTTGCTTGTTTTAGGTGTGAGAAAAGTCTCACTGGTTACTTTTCATTTATAATGGCAAAAATAAGGTGAAACTCACAGCTTCTCCAACAAAAGTTTCTTGCCAGAATCAAACAAGAATGAGTATCAAAATAAGATTTATTTAGACTTAAATTTATCATGGACATAATTGCCACCAGAAACCAATATCTCTGTCAAGTGTTGTTGGGAAAGTTAAACCAGAAAATTTAAAAAGAAAGAAACAATACAACCAACAAACCTTGAAGCTTGCACCCTACTAGTTAGCACTGCTGTGTCTTTGTTTTGTTTTAGCAGTTGTTTTAGCATGCCTTAATGAATCCTGTTCCCAGGTACTTGTACACATTTTCTCTGCCCATGTCAGTAAAAGCTAGATGAGAACAGAACCTATAGGAAAAGAAATATAACCCCACTTCACTTTGCCTCAAAAGAAACCCATTCTTCACACCCAGCAGAAAAAATCACATACAGCAGAAGGCAACAAATAAACATACTTCCTATTACTTTTAGAGGTATGTCTAAGAAAACTGCAGTCTACAATTTCTATTTTGAGGCCAAAATTTTATTTATTGAAAATATTAACACATCAAGAAAAAAATCTCCCATGTGTTTTACCCCCCAAAAGAAAAAAAAAAAAGGCAAATTCTAGGCATTCAACAGATTCTTTCCTATCAAGATGAGAACTTTATAGTCTAGTGAGGCTATGCATGCACTAGCAATCTATTGCTGCCTTCCCACTGTCATAAAAATAGGAAAACATGATAAAACCCAAACTGCTCACTAAGCAGTCACTAAGTGACTTAATGAAGCCTCATTTCTTCTGAAATTTTCTTCATATTTCATACTGCAGTAACTCTTTTCTTTGCATGTGTCCTTGTGCTCCACAGAGCATCTTTTGTCCTCCATGAGCCCCCACAGCACCTGAATTTTCCTCTAAGGTCATCTACAAATAGTCTTTGCCCATCTTCATGGGTCAGGCACAGCCCCACATCCTGGCTTGTGCAGAGACACATGCCCACTGACTCCCCTGAACATACACTACCTCCTCTGCCCTGTGCCTCCTTAGGGGCATGAATAGGGTCACTATGTCCTGCTCAGCCTGGATTTATATAGGAGCGAAACATCTGAGAGCTTCAGCTTGCACTGAAAATGGCAACTAAAAGCTCAGCAATCTGAGGCGCGCTTGCTGCCTGCAGTGCCTCCCACATGATTTCTTTTGTTCTCAGCTTTAATCTGACTAGTTTCAGAACACCTGCAATACTGCAGTCACTCTGTGTATCCTTGTAGAGAGCAGCCAAGAATGAAGTTAGAAAAGAAACTAGTTTGCACATCACCATATCAATTCCAAAAGCAGCATTCACAACAGAAGACTCCATGTAAAGCAGACTAGAGTCCTTAGAGTTGGATTAAATATCTCTGCAAACAAGTATCTTCTTCTTTTATGTATGCTTTGGTTTAAATTTGTAGCTTGACATGAATGTGTGTGTAGTATGATAGTTGTACATAAAGGGCACATCACACCACAACCTCCTGGAACATTTCCTTCTGTATTTCCTGACTTTTGAGATTACACATGCAGAAACACAGCACTGAAGAGTCCAAGTCCAATTATCGGGACTGTCAAAGTCACAAAGTTTCCTTCCAGTAGCTTTACTTTTACTACTTTTTCTTCTTTTACCCATGATAATAATGGTGCGATGACTATGCACGACATGTTGTTTGATGGTTATTGATAAATAACACAACTTTGCTCATTTGGGGATTTGTGGTATCAATGAATAGAGAGTTATGTGGGGTTATACTGCATTGGCATTAAAAATATGTTCTAAATACATGAGAGTTGTACTGTGCTTACTGTAGAACCACTGATGATTGCAAAATAAAAACCTTCCTGTAAGGTAAATAACAGAGGGAATATGTAACAGGCAGATATAACAAGAAAAAATACATTCAGCTGTGTTATGAGAAAAGCCCAGGTTGAGGAAGGAAGAAGGCAGGAGAGACTGAGTCAGGAAGGTACATTCAACTTACAGAGGCTTTCTAAAAGATGAAAAGTTCCTGAAGGAGCAAGGAAATGTAGAGTGGGACAGATTTCACAAAGGCAGGCTGAAAGAAGGCTCTGGAGAAGATGTCAAACAGCACCAGAGTTAGTAACAGAGGTAATTTTTTTCCCAATGGGCTGTCAAAGTCACTTCTCAAATGTGATAGATAGGTGCCATCCTGATGCATGTCAAAGACTGAGGGACTATAAATGAGCCGGGAGTTAACAACAAAAAACCCCAAAAACAAACAAAAGGAACTTTCATTATGTTAATGTAACAAATTGCAGGAAATTTTAGTCTTTTAAATATTCTGCTGCATTGCTGTCCAAGGAGACTTTAACCATAACTTAGAAGTTCATGACTATTAGCTGAAGCTTTTTGGTCTGAAAACTCCATTATAATCATGACACAAAAGCTCTTTTTCCAAATCTCTTGAATTTCTTGGATCCAGCTGACCGAAAACTACCATGAGATTGAAGTTTCTTGAAGTATTTTAATATAACCTTGTTCTATTAAAGTTTCTTGAAAAAATGGAGCGAAATTCTGTATAGAAACAGTTTGTGTCCTTGTGTCCTTAAAAGCAAACAAAAGAGACCAGGCTGTTCCTAAGTTTTAAAGTAAAATGATGTATGTCATTGCTTCATCTCAGCTGATTTGCCTACTCCTACTACAAGTGCTTTCCTGAAATAAAGAAATGCTTCCATGCAAATATTTTCTTCCAGAGCTGTGACATACCCCAAGATTTATTACCACTTCAAAATAAACAAGTATTGAAAGCAACTTTTTACATTACTGCAAATATAAACCAAGAACTCAAAATTACTTTTCAGATAATAGTGTTTCTCTAGAAAATATAACATTCTGGAACTAATACATTCAATAGATCAGGATACTCCTGAAAAACAGGTTTAATAGATGACCAGCTAAGTCTTATAGGCCAGGACTGTATTAAATACGTCCCAATAAACATAGTGCAAGGATGTAATGTGGTCAGGCTGTGACTGAATATTGCATCCATGCACAGTCTGTGCATCATGAGCTTCAAAGCATTCTCTATATAGGTAGGGTTTTTTTCCCCTGTATTTTTTAAAATCATATTGCTAAGAAGAATAGGGAGATTTGTAACATGCTTATAACCACCGATAGCCTCCAGGGAAGTTGTTTATATTTTTTTTCTCCAAAATCATTATTTCCATAATTATTCAGCAGCTGTGGTAATTTGAAATATTTATTCCATTCCTATTAATGATTTATTGCAGTTTAAAGCCAAGCCAAATGCTACCACTTCCCACCATGTTTCTCAGGCCTTTTGACAGCTCTAAATATTTTTGAAATACACTTCAATTTTTCAAATGCTAGGACTATGAGAACCAAGAGTGCTTTGTACAGCAAGATTAATGGGGAGATTGCAGCTTTATAACCAAGAGGGACTCTGAAATGTGGCATCAGCTTTCAAAGCCACACTTACCAGCACCTCTGAGCCTGTTCTGGGAATGTAAGTAGAAGCACAACACATCCTCAGACCAACAAGAAACAGGTCAGATTTACTTATTTGCATTGAAACAGAGCAAATCACCGCATCTGACTATTTTCACAGCACTACTAGCTTCAGACAAACCACAGATCAGTCGACACAGCAGCTCCCTAACTCTGCTTTGAGGCTGGCAGATTTGACACCAAGCTTATGGAGAGCAAAACACAGCTCCACAGTTCCTTTTCCATCTATGAGGTTTTAGCCATATAGCTATAGATAGAATATCGGGGCATCACCCTGAAGCTCAGAAAGTTGCCTGAAGTAATTTTGGGAGCCACCAATACAGCGTTACACTTTCCTTTTTCTGCTTAACTGTGATGATGGAAGCATAAGACATTTATAGCCTGGATTCATCTGACCAATTTTAGTCTTCCAAGTGCTTTTGAGGTATCATTTATCCTTGAAGAGAGCTCAGACAAGCTATATCCAGTGCTTATTTTACTTCAATAACTCTAATAGGAGTTAATGGTTTCAGCTGGGAATCCAGCAGTTATCTCAAGTCCTGTAATTTCTCTCTAGCTGCATGTCTCAAAAAAAAAAAAAGAACTCACATCACAAAAGGCTCATAACTTACAAGCCAACCAGATTCTTCAAATGTTTCTGTTCTCTTGAAGGAGAAGTTGTGTCTGTGATTACACCAAAAAATGCTTTCAATGTCCAGCTGTTTTACACTCCTCATTAAAATTCACCCAGCTACCACACATTCCAAACACAGGAAGACACATTTACTAAGATTTATTTACACAAATCTGATCCAAGTTGGTGCTACTCATCCAAGATCGAATTCCATTCCAATATGAACAACCAAAGTGAGTTAAACTTGCAATATAAAGTGCTACCAGAGTCCTGTTTTGACAACTCAAGTATCATTTCAGAATCGTGCTGCTTTTCTGCAGACAGCACAAGTCTACTCATCAAGATTTATTACCCCACTTCACGGGTAAGATCTGCATGGCCTACCCTACTCTGCCTCCTAAGCAGGACACTTCAGAGAGACAGCTGCAGTCATGGCTCAGTGAGCACTTTCTCAAGTTCCATGGAGCAATTCTCAACAACTACTTGTCAAGCAGGGCTAGGTGGTTGAATTTAAACACAGCAAAGCCTTAACAAGTAAGGAGCTAATATCACATTACCTACTCAGGGAGCCATCTCTTCTTCATAGCATTCTCCCCCAAAGAAACAAAGCATAAGCTCCTAAAGAACCTTGAATTTTGAGTAATATGCAGGGAATCCCAACCTATCGCTGAACATTTTAGCCACTGAAATAACTCACTGAAGATGCATCACTGCAGCTTCCACACCAAACTAGAGCTTCCTACCTTTTTCCACATTCCCTGAGAAAATTGCTGGAGCTAAGAGGGTGTGTGGAAGGGACAGATAAGACGTACCACTGAGACATTTAGATATACCTTACTCTGCTGTGTAGGTATAGCCTCAGGATCACAAAAGGTAGACTCCCACTCTTTCAACAGCCTCAAAATATTAAACAGAAGGGGTATTTATAGCCTTTTAAAAAAACCCCAGTCTTCAGTGCCTGAAACCCTACAGCAAGACTGCTCACCATCTGCCTAAGTAAATTGACCATTTGTCCCTATTAGAGGCAGCTGGGTTATTACAGCAATTAAGGTGGCACAGGGAGGGAGTGACATTTTTGATTTGGGAAGAGAGTGTTTGCAGCACTGATAGCTTGAAACATTCATGATTATGAAGCGCTGACATTCTTTAGTACATAACAGGCATTCACGAAACGTGAGCCCTTTTAGAAGTTCGAGTTAAAGAAATGGCTTTCCTAGAAGATATCCTTTATTCCTATTGAAGAGTTTGGCACAAAATGAAAGAGTTGTGTCTCTGACAATGCAAAGCATTCATAGTCACGGGCCAGACTTTTACAGCATACACATTTGCCTTTTGATATAGGACATTTGTGAGCTAGCAACAGCAATAAATCTGAATGTTAGCACAGATAATTTTCCAAGTTTTAGGTCAAATGCTATCAAATTTTGCTTATCAGCATATTAAGATAAAACAAACCTTTTTGTCATTAGCTTTCTGATTAGTTACTTGGTTCCAGAACCTGGGACATAGTAAATAGGTTCCTTTTCTTTTCCTATAGCATGGTGTAAATGCTTAATGCCCACTGGTTATCCTTATAAATCATACACAGGGAAATCACTGCTTGATCCCTTGCTAGAATAGGGGAATGTGATGATTTCTGCATGTTTTAAACAGACTTTCCTAAAATAGCCGATCTGTAATTTTTTCACAGTATAAGGCCTGAGCTTAGTGATTAGATTCCCTGTCTGCAACCATACTGGTTTTAATCTTGTGAGACTTCAAGCTGTTCAGTGACAGGTTGTTGAGATGGATACTTTGAGAGTTGTGGTATTTGTCTTTCATAGGCAGCAGCCTTCCCTAGGAGCAGACAGAGCTCTCTGCCACAGGAAACTGTCCTGTTGGGTGCAGAGTACAGCATCCACAGGCACAGCCCTCTGCAGGTCTAACACATGGGAAAGAAAAAGTTATGCCATATGGAGAGAGGTAAAAGTGTCACTGTTGTAGAAAGGACTTGAGTGTGCTCCAGAATGGCTGGAAGAGCTCCAACAAGTAAAATTTAGTCAAACTGTGTGTCACATCTCAAGTCTCGTGATGGGAGAGCTGTAAGGAAGATTTATATATATATATATGTTCTTTTAATAAGTTTCATAATATGTTCTTATTTTAGAATCTACATACCGTCACCAGGCTACCATTGATGATGAAGTGGTTTCCATGGAGATACTAGATACAGCTGGTCAGGTATGTGGCTGCATGTACTATTATCCAATGCCTTGGCTCAGATAGACAGCAGGGAAGGAGAATGCAGTGGTGATGGCAGTGTGGTAGGTGGCAGGTGTACTTTATTTCTGGAGACAGAAATTTGCTTCTGGACAGAGCTCCCCACTCCATCACCACCATCAGTTTGCTGCTGGACTCAGCATTCTGGATCCAGACCCTTCTACCAGGGACCCTGTGCTTAGAGTTTTCAAATCCTGGAAGAACAAACATGTCAAGGTTTACTCTGAGATTAAAAGTATTTTATTCTCGTGCCTTGATTCAGGGCCAACCCAACAGCATGTCATTACTAGACATGAAGTCGCAGCCTGTTTCTACAGCCAAGTGATGAAGCTTTAGAGCCTCAGTCAATGATTTGCACTAAAGAACAGATTTGCATAGTCAGGTCTCCCTTTCAAAACAACATATGCTCATGCTGCATAGGCCTATGCAGCTTGAGTGCTGGGTACCGTTCACCAGAGACCCCCTTCCAAACACCTGCCCAGCCTGTCCACAGGCATCCCATGGCACCTGGGTACAATGTGCTGTGTGATAAAATAGGTGATGTGTTTAAAATATAAAGTAAAGCAGCTGTACATGGCTTTGTAGGACCAACATCTACCTGAAGCTCTGATGTCTTTTTCATAAATGCCTAAGGCTGATGTCTGTCTTTTCAAACAGGAGGATGCTATTCAGAAAGAAGGACATGTACGATGGGGTGAAGGCTTTGTGCTGGTTTATGACATCACAGATAGAGGCAGCTTTGAGGAAATGCTGCCACTTAAGAACTTGTTGGATGAAGTTAAAAAGCCCAAAAATGTCACCCTGATCCTGGTGGGGAACAAAGCAGACTTGGATCACTCCAGGCAAGTCAGCACAGAGGAAGGTGAAAAACTGGCCACAGAACTAGCGTGTGCTTTTTATGAGTGCTCTGCTTGCACAGGAGAGGGCAACATTATGGAGGCCTTCTATGAGCTCTGTCGTGAGGTACGACGTCGAAAGATGGTCCAGGGCAAGACTCGGAGACGAAGTTCCACTACCCATGTCAAGCAGGCAATTAATAAGATGCTTACCAAAATCAGCAGTTAAAAAGAGTGGTACTAAGCCAGAGAAGCATTTTAGAGCATGTTAGCTTGGAGCAGGGATGAGGCAGGCAGAGTACATTTAATTAAAAATGGTCAAAGCTTTGCAATTAAAACAAAACAAAACAAAAAAGGCAAACACCACCATTTTTTGGAATAACACAGAATCATACTATTTTCCTGTTTTGAAATGTATTTAGCCACACTGCTTCTTGCTAATATGGAAAAAAAACCAAAAATACCATGGGAAAGAAACACCAAGTGAACTCCAAAGGACTAGATGGGGATTGACATCAACAGAGAATCTTCTGTTTCTACATGGCTAGTCTAATGCCCTGCAAATCAGTCGTGCCTACACATCACTTCCAGCCAACCAGCTGCTCAGCAGCCACTGGCAAATAAGATTCAGCCTTCAGTCCATCAACTACCATCAGAACCAATATTCTCCAAGACTGAATATGTGTGGAGACTGCTCTGTTGTATCAGAAAGTTTGCCTGACAACTTTCACCAGCTCTAAGTTGGCACACTGTGTGCTTTTACTCCAAACTGTCGTTATTTTTGTCAAATCTATGAGTGTTGATGTTCTTAGCAAGGTACACAAAAAATATAGGAAAAGTCAATTTTATGGAGTGTTTGGCCAGCACACATACATTTCAACAGAGCTGAAGTTCAGTTTCTCATCCAGATCCTGTGAAACTGCAGAATTTAACAAGAAGTAATCAGCTAGTCCAGTGGCACTTCAGCTTGTCCCCCTCAAAGTGCAGTATTGTACTTGGGGAAATGGGAACATACGTGTTAGGAAGCTAAAACGACAACACAACCATATTACTATCGATTTAGTTATGGGTAGTTTTTAGCTTTTGTTTACATTTCTTGTTTTGGTCTTTTTTCAAATAGTTCCTCTTAGTCTATCTTATACCAAAGAAGAACTGAATCCTTGGGAAGGCAAGTATTTAAAGTCTAATGCCCAAATGCAGGTCGGATGTGAATTGCTTCTACCATATCAAAATGTCATAATTTCCAGCTGTTTAAACTTCCAGGTATTGCTTGGAGCCCTTTGGGGTTTAAACCAGCACAGTTTTTTGTCACTTTTATCTGGTACATTGAAGTGAAAGTGTATTTTGTCAGATTTTGGTACCTGGGATAAAAGGTGTCCATTTTTTCCTTCCTCATGCATCTTGATTTAAGCCAGCTACCAGATTTTGCCTCCCATCTACTTAGTTTGTCACCTGTATGCTAAAATATGTAAGAACCAATACTGGAAGATTTTCCCACCAGTTGTGTTGCATCCCTTTAGGCAATGTGGTGTGCAGCTCAAACTGTTATGATGTACAACCACAGCCAAAGGTTGGGATGATAAATTGAAATATTAGCAGTATTCTCCTTTGAGGAAAATCCCCCTTGCAGCAACTACTTACAACTTTATTCTCCACTCCTTTGTACTGCATATGGTTATTTGCCTCTGTGATGAAGTAACTCCAAAAGGCTATCAAGTACATATTGTCACAGATGTAGGAGAATGAGTATATCTAGTTGGATAACACTTCAGACACTTATAGGTAGCCATAGAGGTGATGGAACAGGCTGAAGAGTCAGATCTGTATATTCCTGTCAACTGAGAAAAGTTTCAAGTTAGGACTTCTTTCAAAAGTATTTACTTCATAGTATTTTACCAAATAAAACTCTCTCTTTTACCCAACCAGCATCAAAGAAAAACACATTCAGATATATATTTTATTTGTGCTGTTATTTGTTTCCTCTGTTTCTGTATTCTAGATAGTGAAAACTCATTTCACTCTTCTGAAATCAATGTCTATATATTGGTCCTCATTTTCGGGTATGTTTCCATACACCAGCTGGACACACTGCAATGGAAACACTGCTTTGTGCTTCTGGGCAGGGGGTTCTTGCAATGAGTGATATCACTGTCTCTGACATGCACCTATTACCAAACTATTCAACATATCTCTAATTTTTGTTAAAAAGAAAAAAAAATACAGGTTTTGCCATTTTCAGTCTGATTAGCAACAGAATCAATACACGTGTAAAAGAAAGAGCTAATGCGTGTTCACAAACCAGAAATCTTTATCTGAGGGTCTGAACTTGCAGACAATGTAATTACATTAGGAGCCAGAATCAGCATTTGCAAGTTGAAGCATTAAGTCATTCTGTTATCTTTCAAATCAGTGCTGTTGCACAAATCTAAAGTAAACAAAATCCTCACCTGCAATCCCATGGCAACATAGCTAATAGGAAAGTCTTGGTATGCTAAGCAATTGGTTCTTCCCTCTCTTAGAACAGTTCTTTTATCCGAAAACCTTTCTTGGTGTTCAGAGTTGAGCTGCATTTAAAATACAAAACCATTATAAATGAATCATATTGATATTAGAAGAGTTGAAAGGAAGGAGAGGCTAAGTTATGGCCCTCATACATTCCAAAAGAATCCCAGCAAGTTGTATCTTCCTTTATAATGTCTGTGTGGAGAAATTATAAAATCCTGGTGAACGAAAATGTTCCACTGTGCAAAGATCACTTGTTACATAAAGAACCTATAATAAAGATAGTAACGTTCCTTCTCAAAGACTGAATTTGGAAACTGCCAAACAATATAAACACTTGGACAAAAAGGAGGCTGCTATTTTGTGACCTTTCCTCCCACACAAACACAGATTTCTTTACTCATTCATTTTTTTTCCCTCGATGTCATGGGCTGATTGTGAAGCCAGTTCTACTACGGTGTATCTGTTGATCTGCGATCTGATTTTCTGTTGCTTACAATGCTGCAACATATCATTGGCTATGCTATAAATGTGTCATACAATGTGCCCAAAAGTTGCCCAAGCATTGAAAAGGCCAAATGCAGCATGATCCCACATTTGGTAGCCTTTCTGCAGCAGACATAAACAGTTTAAATTCCATTTCTACAGTTGCTGTTTAAGTGTATGTATATGACACTAATATCAAATCTCTATCCTCTGCCCCCTACCATTTCTGCAGAGAGGTGGGACAGATGGTCAGCCAAAAGGGGGAGGAAAGGTGAAATGGATACTTGTTATCTCCAACAAGTTGATCATCATTTATTAAGCATTTAAATATTTATCTTCAATTGATGAAGAGTTAGTCATACCCATGCTGCAGGACCTGGATCAGGATCCAAGACTTCCCTAGAACTTTGAGAATCTTCATATCAGGGAGTTTGGTGCAACTACAGATAGAAGTGAGGATCAACCACTGGGTTTGCATCTGGATCTGGACAAGTTGTTCCCAACCTGGGGATAGTTGGATCTGGCAGTTTGCCACAAGGCTAGTTGACTTTTATATATATAATGATCTGTATGCATTTTTACATTAAAAATATGAAAGTGTGTGCTTGTAGATAATATACAAGAAAAAATAAAAAATAAAAATCAAAAAATAACACTCTTTGTACTGAACTTTTACACATTGATCTCCTGTTAGATATCTCCAGAGCGTTGCCTTCCAGCTTTTAAGTGCCCAGTTCCAAAAGTCATGATTTGGTTTTTATTTAATCTTTATTTAAGGAAAACAGTGAATTTTGCCTGAGTAAGCACTGCAACATTTGGATCATTTTATTTGAACTTATCTGTCTGACTAAGCTTGGAATAGAGAGGTCAAACAGCACCTACAGTGAGGCACAGATCCAAATGTCCTATTCAACTATTTCAAGGCTGATCAAAACAGCTACAGTGCCAGGGTTATTAAATGACCTCAGTGAAACGCACCACCCAAACACTGTCCTGCAAGCTAAATAACACGGATCTTGATCCCAAGCTTCTGAGTAAAATCTTGGGCTAAGTGGTCTGGGAGATTTATGCCAGTGATTTGGACAGACACAACTTTTCCCGTCCTCCTATGTTCTAAAGATAATGCACTTTTGTTCTGAAGAGTATGTAAGGTATATTGTATGAATGGTAAACAAATCGTACATAGCAGTGAGAGTAATCCACTTGTTTTCCTCCAAACCTGGCCCAACCAAGTTACTCAAAGCATGATCATAAGCAGGTAAACAGAGGGTATAAGAATGTCACCTGTGGCAGAGCACTGCATGAAATCTCAGTGCTGGATCTATACTGTGATACCTCACTTCACCTTTGTGAAACTCACAAAACTAGGTAAGGCATCTTTACAGTCACTGTCTGCCTCTGGAGCACTACAAAGTAGCCTTGAGTTCTGTTGAACCACACTACAACTTGCTCCAATCAAAATAATATCTCCTACAAAATAAGTAGCTGCATTCATAAAAGCTGTGTATAAGCAGTGTTTGAGTTTCCTTTTATCTTTCTCCTTAATGTCTCAATACATTTGCATATCTTAAGAAGAAAAGGAAAAATATAGAGGCTTTAATTAGAAAAGGCTTCTTGGGATTTTGATGTACTCTCTTTTTGTTCTGTGGAAAATTAAACATATAATGAAAGCAGTGGCACCTTAGAAAGTGGTGTTATGCATTTTATTTCTGTTTCAGATGCCAGATACTAATTAGCTCAGGGCTACGAAAGTACAAAGCAGTGTCTTATAGTCCAGTGCTCCAGATACTAGGAGGTGATAATGATGGCTTGCGTTAGGCCAGTTCAGTCTGGTTTCTGTAAACACAGTTCCACATGGGGAAAGCTATTAATGCAGCTTGCTGCAGAAAAAGGCATTGGGGCAAGAGTTCCCTGACTCCAGTGGGGTTATGCATAGGATGGATCAAGCCCCTGGTCCACAGCCTTGGTAGCCAACATTAGAGAAAAAACTCCAATAACAAACATCTCTCATCCACTTGAAGGATTCTTCTCCTTTTTTAGTTTGAAATAGGCTGATAGGAAACTGTGAGGTAAGTCTGCACTGCTCACTGTCTAATAAATCAGAGAATCTGATGGAAATTTGGCCTTCTGACTGATCTCTTTCATCTCCAACTTGATTCCACAAAGCAACATTTGTCTTTTCCTGCTGCTATTGTATTAAAAGAAGTTTTTTTGAGTTTTGTTTGGTTGTTGGTTTGGTGATTTATTTTTTTTTTTTTTTTTAATTGTAGTTGTCAATAGAGTCTGATATCCAGGGTGTTTTATGGGCAAAGAGGATGTATCACTTTCCAGAGGTCCCTCGCACAAGAATGAAGTATTTGCAAATACCTCTGGATATAAATTGTTAACAATGAATTCTCTGAAGAGTTGGAAATCTTTTTTTCTTAATAAGGGAATGTCTCATAATTATAGTACAGACAGTTGTGTTAAGTACCACAGTCCTAAACTAGACTGAAATATTCTCCATCACTAGGAACAGCTACATCCTACCATGAAATATTAACATGCAGAGTAATAACAAAAACATTGCAGAAAGACCTCAAATTATTTTCTTTTGAATTTTATGTATGTGCAGTATTAAGAATTTACGGAACCTTATTTCAAAATCCAGCAAGTTCCAGTGACTAAGAATATATCAGTAATGTAAAAATTAATGTTTTTTATCAAACTACTTTGTCAGTACACATGATTTAACTCCATCCTGCTTCCTCTAGTCTGGTCAAAGCTGTCATTGCTATAAGGAATATCACAGAGACACAGAACAAACTTTTGACAGGAAAAAAATCAAATAAAAGAAACAATAAATAACTCAAAAGGGACATAACCTAAACAAAAGTTGAATTCCTATTTTCCTGAAAAACTACTGCAAGGTTTCATATGCCAATGCTGGTACGCAGGTGATCTGACTGAAATAAATAATCAGAAACAGTTGAATATTTTGAGTTGAATATTTTGGATTTATTTTTGCAAATCTAACTGAAAATAAATAAAATTATTATTCTGAAGCAGACATTAGGTCTGGAATTTGTAATTAATGCCAGGTTTCTGATAAGCACTTTTAAAAAAACCAGAAAATTCTTTTGAGGCTTCCAATTTGGAGAGGAGAGGATAGGAAAAAGAAAAAGTAAAGAAAAAAAAGAATAATGAAAAAGAAAAAAGGGAAAAGGGAGAAAGGAAAGAAAAGAAAAAAAGAAGAAACGGAAAAAAAAAAAAAGGTTAAGAAAAACCTAGTTTAAAAAATATCCAAATAATTTTCTTTTTGTTCTTAGGTTTCTCTGTGCAGAGCTTTCTCTGGTTCTGCAGTTTCTCAGAAAAGTCTTTGCTAGGACACTGAACACTGACACTTGGTATCCGAAAATCTTGTCTCTCCTAAGGACAGATATAATCTCACATTCATGTAAACATTCAACTCAATTCAGTACAAATCTGGGATAGAAGCTGACATCCACTTCAATCCAAATTATTTTACTTTTGCATTCTGAAAGCAGGGTGTATTTTCCATCTTTAGCAGAGAATTCAGATCCAAAGCAGAGACTGTAATTGAAAATGAAAACAACGTGAAGTTTTATACGCCAAAATGCATCTAACTGAAATCCATAAACAAAAGAATGATTTGTCTGTGTGAACTGAGAAGAGAAAAAGAAGATTGGATAAATTCTACAAATATTAAATCTCTTTCAATGAGTTGCCTGTTGCTTCTTTTCTCTGTTTTTCAGTATTTGAAATAACCATAACAAACGCAGAAAGCCTGCAACTGCCTTTAGGGAATTTCTGTGAAGGACAGTATTTCTCTGCTGTAGAGTAAAAACATTCAAAGGTTATCATCATCATCATGGCTTGGCTTCGCGAACGAAGATTTGGGAAGGGCTCTACCCATGCTTGCTGCAAGCATGCTGATGGCTAAAGAGGCCGATGCGAGATAGGCAAGTCCAGTTGCAAAAGGCACAGCAGAAAGTCTCCATAGGCGATATGCAAGTGTGGGTGAGTCCTTCAAGCCTGCGCAGTGGATTTTTTAGGTGAGGCGCAGCGTGCGCGGAACTGGCCCCACCCTTTAGTCCTAAGGTTCATCTTCCAGGGCCTAGCAAGCTTGGACGGTGGCAGCGAAGGTTATAAAAAAGGTATATTCAAAGGTTATAACTTGATACAAAACATCAGGAATGACAAAAATTTATTTTAGAGAGGGAGAAAGGTAGGGCAAAGCGGTATTTTCAAATTACCTAGAAAAGAAGCTAGTTAAAGCTTTCTGAAGGACTCTGACATTTATACACAGGAATGAGCTGTTATCTGAAGTTTAATCTCAGATTGTTTTAAAAAATAATTACTATGGCAGGGAGCAAAGAAGAGACGGATAAGATACTATGTTTTGGTAGCTGGCCATCGGATCTTCACTTGTGTGCTAGGATTGTCATCATTCTGAAGCGAAGAGTTAGTTACTAGCCTGGTTTCAGAAAATTTTCTCCAGTAAAACCTACTACTACTCCAATTTTCACAAACTGATGTCAGTAGGAAAAGGAAAAAAAAAAAAAAAAAGCTATAGACTGCAAGGTCATGGAGTTTAATTTTCCTGTGTAGTCCTTGAACATTTCCTGGGATTTTAGAAATGGCTGCAGATGGAAATCCATAAGGTACTGAAAACGTCCATAAAACGACAGGCATGATATTCTACCACATTTTGCCCATGTGTTGGCCCTAAGTTTTCACCACAAAATTCTGTGCTGTTTTCATGTCTTTGTCTTCCTCAAGGGAAAACTTTAAGCTTGTTGGTGCAAAAAGTTAGTGGTTTGGGGTGAGTTTAGTTTTGGCTTCAAATTGAAACATTTAGAAAACATTTACAAAAACACAATTCCTCACCACATTTTAGTTTAAATTACTGTGATGAGCTCAGTGGAAATATCTAAATAGATAACATCCACAGAATCCCATATAGCCTAGGCTATTTTGTAATTTTATGGAAAAGAAAACTGTCTGTATAGCCCCTCTTATCTGGTGAGTCTTGGGATATAGTAGTGACTCTCTGGTAATACCTGTGATTTAAAAGGTAGGAAAAAAAAAAAAAAGAGAAAACTCTTATCCAAAACTACTGTTCCCTTCTTCTGGACTAAATAAATTAAGACAAATGAGAGTATTGATCCTTCCAGAATGATTAAGCTTCATCAAGACACTTTTTCAAAAGCAACCACTATTTTTCTCTGGTGTTGATGATTCAAAAAGGTCATGATCAGTAAAAATACTAGTGTTAGATATTGGGGATCTTTTTTACTGGTTTGAGCTGCATTGTCACCAGAAGTTTTTTGTTACAAATCTCCTATTTGTTCCACCCTGTTCAAGTATCTGAAGACAGATACACACTGTAGTCATCTCCATTTTTCAGTCTAAACTCTGTCGTGGTATACTCTTTCTGCCTACTTCCATATTTAGTAAAGCATGAACTCAAAAACTACATGCTTAGTCATTCCTTCAAACCAATCATATCCCTTTAAAAAAATAATTTATAATATTTCCAGTAGGATTAACAACAAAATTTGTCAGAGACTTTGGCAACTCACACTGAGCTGCTTTTCCCCAAAGTCTGATACCACCTTGGGTCTATTAACCTGTCTTGTACTCTTGTGTAAGTAAACTAATAACACCATTTAAGGCATGGGAATTTGTAGGAGAATATCTTGCAGAAAAGGGGCATGTGATCGACCCAGCCTTGCTGGATGCAGTTAAGCTACTGGACCTTTAAGACGGCTGCAAAAGTTATTTTAGGATGTGCCTGTGGATATCAACAAGAAAGAAAGAGTGTAAACTTACAGAAGCTGAGGTAAGAGCTTGAAAAACAGCAGCCGTGGAAAATGGACTGTTGCTTTCCACCAATGGAGTTGCTTGTTGTAGAATTAGCCAATCACTGGGTGGTTTGAAGTGTGTGTGTGGTGAAGGGTTGTATTAGGGGGGGGGGTTGTTTTGAATAAATGGCATTACCAATTGTATCGGTTTTCGAGTAGTGTCCATATTATCCCTCGCAATATTTGGCGCCCAGAAACAGATCGAGCTCCCTTGGATTACCGATGCTGTGTTAAACGGCGTACCGGGCACGCAAGGACGATTGTGTGGGATGGCGGGGAAGGCTACTGTTAGAGAACTCTGCCCTGGAGATCACGGCTCGTAGTGCCCATGGAGCCGGAGATGAGGTACCTCGGAGGCGAAAAATTGGAAGCCCAGAAACTTGCCTGATAAGCAGGTGAGCTGTTGCAGAAAGGAGATGGGGTCTGCCCTGTCTAACAAAGAGACAGCAGTAGTAAAGCTCCTCCAACACACACTTTCTGAGAGAGTGGTTACTTATGACTCTTAAGATTTAAAAGAGCTTTTAGCATGGGCATGGGATAGGAAACTTATCCCCAGTGTTGCTGCTGCATTTGAGTTGCAGATCTGGGAAGCCATTGGTAATAGCCTTTGGGAAGAAATAACTGATGAGAAAAAAAGGGTGAATCGATTTACGAACCTGTGGAAGCAGATCCGAGAGACGCTGTGCAAAATGAAAAGCAAAAGACAAGCCATGGCTTCCACTTTTGCTGCTTTATCTCCTTCCGCCTCGGAACCTTCCGCTTCTGAAAATTCTATGTTTTCTAGCCTTTTTTTCTAATAAATTCTCAGCCCCTTTCCCCATGGCCCCCTCCAACTCTGCTAACACTGCTAAAACTGTCTGTTCAGGAGGCGGTATAAAGGAAAAAAACAGCGGACGGTTCCGCTTCAGTGCCTCTATCTGCAGCTAAGCTTGTAGAGGTCAATTGTGAACACCAAAGGCAGGACGAGATAGAACACCAAAGGCAGGATGAGATAGCAGAGGCATCTCACCTCGATAAAAGTGCAGAGGAAGACGAATCTGCCATTTTGTCCCCTCGGCAGCAGCAGCAGTATCCGCCATTACCGAGTTCTGATGATGAACTTCAAAAAGAGCAAACTGACAATAAGCAGAAGACACCACCGACAGAAAAGCTGTTAGAGGAAGTGCTAGAAAAGCTCAGCGATATGTCCATAAAACCCTCTACATCTCCTTCTAACTTTGCCTTCTCGGACCCCAATGAAGCCTTTATTTCAGTCACTTTCCGTTCCTTTGTTTCCGCAGACTGCTCCACCTGTCCAACCTGCTCCACTAGGAGCAACCTACAAACTTACCTAGTAACTTACATAATCCATTACCACCTTCATCAGAGATGGAAGGGAGTCATTCGAGATGCCGTTGTTGAGGGACAGTTTTTACCTTCTGCTTTTCCAGTCATGCCTCTACCCGGTGGGGGTGGTTTGAAATGGGAAGCATTTGATTGGAAAATCTTAGAGAAAGCAAAAACCTCTATTATGCAAAATGGGTTAAAATCTCCTATTTCACAGCAAATGTTAAGGTATATTTTCACTGCAGATCTTTTGATTCCACAGGATTCTGAACAATTAGCAGATATTTTGCTTTCACCGTCGTAACAGCTTCTGTTTTTAAGAGCTTGGCAGAGGCTTTGTGATCAAGAAGCTGCAAAACCTAGGCAGCAAGATGTTCCCTTGTATGGTATTCAAGCTCAGATGTTGATGGGGCAAGGTCCTTTTGCAAATGGAGCTATGCAGACAGGGTTTGCACCTCAGGTACTACATCTCTCTCTCAGGAATTAGCTATGCAAGCAATTCTCTCTATTCATGAACCTGGTCAGTCTCATGCTTTTACTCACATAAAACAGAGTTTAAATGAGTCATTTTCACATTTTGTTGATAGATTGTATGAAAGCACTGAAAATCATCCTGATCTAGATGAGATAATGACACAAAAAATGTTTAAGATGTTAGTCTTTGATAATGCAAATGAAAAAACTAAACAGATTTCAAGCCAAATGCCTCACCAGTCAGAAGTAGCTGATATGCTAGAAATGTTCAAGCGTACACTCCAAACTAATAAAGCAGCATATATAGCATCTGCTGTTAAGGGAGCTGTTTCTCCTCTTTGGAAAATCAAAGGGTATCAAAACTGGTAAAAAGAGATAGAAAGTGTTTTAATTGTGGAGGGCTAGGCCATTTCAAAGCACAATGTTGCTCTCTACCTAAAAAACACTTGTGTGAAAAATGCAACAGAAATACTCATGACAATGCAGACTGTCGTAAGACGGGAAACCAAATTACGAGCGTGAAGCGCCAGCGTGCAATGACACAAATACAGGGTGCATGGTCAGTACAGGCTCCCCAGGAGGGATCCTTGACTCCCTCTGCTCTGCCACTCATGGAAGTGCTGGAGTGGACGTGGATAGAGCAGTAGATGTCACATTATTTACCTCTGAGGTTCGCCTAATCAATAGCAATGTAAGAGGACCCTTAGGGAATGACCTTTGTCCTTTGCTGTTGGGAAGGTCGTCTACCTCAAGGCAAGGTATTTTTGTTTTGCCAGGAGTTATTGATGCAGATTATACTGAAATGGTCAAAATTATGATTTATACATTAACACCTCCTGTATCTATTCCTAAAGGAAGTAGGATGGCACAACTAGTCCCTTTTCAATCCTGTGTTCCTAACNATTGAGGAGCAGCCGTTGCTAAAAATTTCATGGAAAACTCAGGAGCCCGTTTGGGTTGATCAATGACCGCTGACAGAAGATCAACTGCAAAAGGTTACTGATTTGGTAGCTGAACAGTTAGCAGCAGGACACATTGTTCCATCAAATAGTCCATGGAATACTCCCATATTTACCATTCCAAAAAAGAGTGGTCAGTGGAGACTCTTGCACGACCTCAGAGCAGGAAACGCAGTTATGGAAGATAGAGGGTCCCGACAGCCTGGGTTACTGTCTCCTGCAATGATCCCAGAACACTGGAATTTGCTAGTAATTGATTTGAAAGATTGTTTTTTCACTATTCCTTTACACCCTGATGATGCTGAAAACTTTGGTTTTTTCTGTGCCTTCAGTTAACAAAGCCCAGCCACCTAAAAGGTTTCATTGGGTAGTGTTGCCACAAGGCATGAAAAATTCACCAACCATGTGTCAAGCATTTGTAACATGGGCCTTCGAACCACTGTTTGCTGATTTACCACTACAAGGATGACATTTTAATTGCAGGCAAGAAACTCAACAAAGTTCAAATGTTACTGACAGTCACTCAGACATTAGAAAAAAGGGGACTTAAAATTACTCCTGAAAAAATTCAACAGCAGGAACCATGGAAATATTTAGGATGGGTACTTTTGGAAAGTACAGTTAAACCACAGAAAATACACCTTAAGACAAATATTCAGACACTAACTGATGTCCAGAAACTGATAGATTGCTATCCAATCAAGCAGTGGCTCCACAAAGAAGCAACTGTATGCTAACCTGGTTGCCAAACATGGGTGAAGCAAGTGCTTCATACATTATTGTGGATGCCAGGCTTTCATCACTGAGAGACTGCCCAGGTGAAGATAGGCCTCTCTACTCAGATCTAACTGCACACAGGGTCCTTTGCACCAGGTTGTGCTGGTTTAAAGGTAAACCGGCAGGAGAAATGAATCCAACTCAAAAGAGTTTAGAAGTCAGAACTACAATTTAATAAAAAGATTACAATGGATACACTGATACAAAGGAAAATTGGGTTCAGCCCTCAAAACCCAGTTGTACAACCCAGCCCCCTGGGGCACAAACAGGATGGTGCTCACCAGCCCCTGTGCTGAGCACCACGTGGTCCCCCTGAGTCCAAAGCAAAAAAAAAAAAGAAAGGGAAAACCTGTTTTCCTTCTAGAAGGTTGGTGGTCAGAGTCTGGTCAAGAGTGGTAGTTGCAGTCCTGTTGAGGTTCTGGTCCTCCTCTCAGTCTGACGAGTGAGTGAGTGCCTCGAGTTCCAAAACCCCAAGCTTATATATGCTTCAGTTCAGATAGGAACACCCAGTACCTCCCCCAGGGTGAGGGTTTTCACAATGGCCAATTTACCCAGTGAGTCACAGGATATTTTTGGTCTACTTGATGGCCCATTAGCAGACATGACCCCTCAGGTTGGGTGTGAAGGTGTTAATGACTCCCGGAGGGGAGTTATCACACCTGAATCATTGGTGTGAAGACAGGGAACCTTCTTATCTCTGTTTTTCCCATGCAGACAGTTCATAGCCTGAGGGTGTCAGGTGTGTCCTGGGCAGCTGCTGGAAACAATGCATCGTTAACAGTTCATGATAAATGGCAGAGAGGGTATGGAATACACAGTTCCAGTTACATTCCCACAGTGATAAACCGGTCCCAGCCACTATAACTAGGACACAGGTTCAGCAGGATCATGCTTCAGCCTGTACTTAAGATGTTGCCTTCCCCTATACATCCCCCACCCTGTAGTTCTTTTCTCCCTCCCACCCTTTTCCTGCCTCCTACCCTCCCCACACCCTGTCTTCCACTTCAGGTATCAACATATTGTTCAAGACAGCAGTTTGGTTTGCTAACCAACTTGCTTTCTCAGTTTATCACTTCCTTGGAGGTGCAGCTCCAAGACAGTCTTTCTCCAGTGGACTCCAGAAAGTGGTCTGTTAGACCAAAGCTTATTTTTGCAAAGGCAAAGTAACTGATATGTTTATCTCACCAGTGAAAATGCCTTCAATATCTGATGTCTATAAAAATTTCAACAGTCATCATGGCCAGGCTTCGC
>VWZG01007842.1:0-19854 GCA_013396735.1 Grallaria varia
TGGCACAGACACAGGGAGTTCTGAAGACCAGGGAGCTCGTGGGTTCCAAGATGTCCTGGAGGTCCCTTCTAACCTCAACCAATCTGTGATTCTGTGATGGGACTGAGTGAAAAATGCTGTTTTCATCATTCGATTATTGAAGGTGAAAAGGTCAGCCGTTTTTATATCACCTCAGAGTAAGTTCCTCAAGTGCCTGATGGAGAAATTAATGCAGCTGCAAATTATGTTGGCTGTTGCGCTGGAGACAGGGAAGTTATTCACTTAAAAATCTGGTTTAATTTTACGGTTGTCAGTAACTTCGTCTAAGCCAGGAAACATATGCAAAAGATGTGCCAGTGGCAACAACAGCTTTGAATCTGCAGAAAATTACTTAAAAACCTGTAGTTTTTCTTATTTATCACATTTGTCTTTTCATAAGAAACAAAAAGTAGTATTAAGTAGAAATATTCAAATTTTCTATGGAATAGCAATAAGAATGAAGAGAGACCCAGTAATCTGGTTCTTCCTGGTATTTTGGTCTTTAAGAATATTTTACAAGTTCCCATTCTTTATTAATTTGTTTATTTGTTTATTATTTTATAAAGAATGAATAACACTTCTGCCTGTCTTTTGCCCCACACCTGGAATACCCCCTGGTTTTATAACCCAGGCTGATAAGTTTAAATGTCATCCTTCCAATAGAATGCACAACATGGAATGGGTGGTTTGTAAGGGATGTGACTTTAAACATCCGAGATGAAAACAAAAGAGATAACGAGGGGATAAATTTCTATATAGGGCACCTCACTGGTAACCTGTTTTAGTTCAGTGAGTCTGAAAATAAGTGAGTGTGTTTCAGTCCAGTTTGGAAAATAAGTGTTTCATTTTGATTTTCCTGATAGAAACTCCTAAAGTATTGTCAGAAAAATTAAAAAACAAAACACCCAACAGAGGAAAATCATTCCAACACATTCCTAATCAGATAATCTTTAAGCATGTACTTGTTATTAAAGCACAGGGTGATCTGTGTTAATTCTGCACAGTGAAAGCCTTTTTTTAATCTGCTTATACGATCAGGCTGTTTGAAAACAGGTTTTGAAACTTTGTCCTGCAGGTTTCGTCAGGCCCACGGGTCTCACTGTGTCCTCGGTCCAGCAGGAGCGGGGGATTTAAGTCCCTAGTGCACTACAGCCTAGGGAAGAGCTTTTATTCCATGTTATTCCATGTTCTGTGCGTGCCACAGACGTGGATTTTCAGGAAGAGAGGCACAATCCACCTGAATGCACCTGGGAGTGCTGGTACAGCTCGTGGCACTCTGGATTTGAAGCTGAAGCTGCTGTGACACCAATGACTCCAAAGGTGTTCCTGCAAGTATCATGCTGGAATCCCAGAACCCCTGAGGTTGGAAAAGTCCTCCCAGCCCACGGAGCCCACCCTGTGCTCAATGTCCACCTTGTCACTGAGTGCCACGACCGGTCCTGCCTTGGACACCTCCAGGTCTGGGCACTCCAAACCTCCCTGGGCAGCCCCTTCCAAGGCCTGACCACCCTTTTCCAGGAGGAAATTCCTCCTGATGTCCCACCTGCCCCTCCCTTGACACAGGTTGATTTCAGAGAGCCAGAAGGTGCCCCCTGAGCCTCCTTATCTCCAGGCTGAGCCCCCCCAGCTCCCTCAGCTCCTCCTGCTCCTCCATTCCCTTCTCAGCTCCCTTCCCTTCCCTGGACTCGCTCCAGCCCCTCCGTGTCTTTTCCATGAGTGTCCAGAACTGGGCACAGGATTTGAGGTGCCTCAGCTGCGCCCAGCACAGGGAGGGGAAAAGTTGTCAAAATCCCAACAACCTTCTCCAGTTGTGGACCACAAATTCCCTCCTGGATTTTCCACCTGGACAGCAACACGAAGGGTTCCCCGAGGAAAACCCGAACCTTGTTGTTAACACAGAACCTCGAGCTCTAAAATTGTTCCCAATCCAAATTTATTTACATTTACAGGGGAAAAGGCCCTTTGGCACAACAAGGTTTATTAATCTCAGCCCCCTCCCTCCTTCTTCCCCGCATCCTTCAATTAATTCCCTGTACAAACGACCGCTGGCCTTGAGCTCATTTATTATATTGGCTGGAATGGCTTTACGGGGGCACTTTTAAGTGGAGGGAGGAAGTTGGGAACACTTTGGGAATGTCCTGCTGGTTTGGCCATGGCGAGCTGTGATTTTCATGGAAGTCTCGTGGTTCCAACCACGTGAATCCCTGTCACCACACAGGGGTTAAAGTGATACCTCCTGAACAGCCACACGTGTTTTTATCTCCTGCCTGCTGGATGGATCCACTTCTCCACGATTAGTTTCTTAATACAAAGATGGCACTTGATCCCCCCTTGAAATCATCTCCATCTACAACAGGAGAGCCCTTAGATACGAGCTTATTAATTGATTATCTCGCTAATTAGAGGCCGATTGCTGTTGTCGGGCTTCAAATTAATTTTAAACTGCTTGAATTAAAAAAATAAAACAAAACAAACAAAAAAACCCCACCCACATAAAGATTGCATCTGTTGCAATTTTGAACACAAACACAATAGCAAGAGATATGAGTGACAATTACCAGATTAATTAGCTTTTCAGCACAGGTAGGGACAGAGATGTAATACATTACACATGGAAATGGTCCTGTTTGGGGTTTTGGTCAGGGCTCAGGCTCTGGGGGAGATTGGGAGTGTGAGAGGAGGGTGATTAAGGTGAGCTTGGCTGGTGTCCATCCCACTGTGCCCTCCATCTCTCACTCCTTCGCTCCACTGCGCTGACAGAAATGCCCACGTGGGCAGAATCTTGATACACACTCATTAATTATTTTTGGATTCAGCCTTAAGAGCAAACTGCTTTCTTATTAAAGCACTTTCTCCAAAGGAAATAGGCACAGGGGTCTGACTGGAGCAGGGCTGCTCCCAAAAGAAATTAAAAACAAGCAATTTTCTCCGCTATTTAATACATTCTTATTTAAATTTTAGAAGTGTATTTCTCCCTCTCATGAGCAAACAGAGGATCGCTGGGATGGGCTGGGATTTCACACACTGGATTTTGCTTGTTTATGTGGTTTTACATATATAAGAAGAAATAGATAAACAGAAGAATTCCTAATTGGACAGAGGAGAGACCCTCCTCTAAGGAAACATCCTGGAGGTTGGAAGAAGGACTTGCTATTCCATGTCAGAGAGCAGAAAATCCATGTTCATAGAAACCCAGACTGGTTTGGGTTGGAAGGGACCTCAAAGCCCACCCAGTGCCACACCCTGCCATGGGCAGGGACACCTTCCACTGTCCCAGGTCACTCCAAGCCTTTTCCAACCTGGCCTTGGACACTTGCAGGAAGCAGATCAGTATAAACTGTGACTCAGCTGCTGCTTTGACCTCCTGCAGAAAAGTTATACTGCTGAAGTAAAATAAACATTTGGATCCAGCCTGGCAGACATTGTAAGACCATCATATTTCCATTGAAATGTGATTTATGGCATTGATTTTTTTTTTTTCTAACCTTGCAGCAGAACATCTACAGAAATAGACATAATTTTTTTGAATAAACTACACCAATTATCTGGTTGTCCACAGCTGGGAAATTATTTATTTTTCCTCAGCGCTCTATGATGGCCAAAATAATATAAAACTGACTGGGACTATAATTGAAGGGTATTTCTGCAAATCACTCACTGACAATCTGGGGCAATTTTCAATTACTCTCAGGACAGATTTTTCCAATTCACTAGACAGAAAGCGGCGAGAAAGATTTAAGAAACGCCTTGTAAGTGCTGAGCTGAGAACTCAGTACCAAATATCATCAATCTGTATCCTTCTGAGAGCGGAAGATTTACAAAACAGGCAATTCCATAAGCATCCTGCTAGAGAATCCTACAGCTGGTGGTTCAGTGTCCTGGGATTTTCAGTATTAAAGGGAATAGCTCCAGCCTCGAACCTTGACTGGTTGCAATTAAGCTACACTTCGTTAGATTAATGACTGTGTGAACACTGACCCACTTTCCTTTGTGAAGGTGTTTCACCAGCAATGGGGTGCAGTTACACAGGTTGGGTGGGAAAAGAACTGAACTGATGGCCTTGGAACAACAAAAACTAAACTCTTACTGACAGCCTAAGAAAGATTTTACAGAAATTGCAAGTTAAAACCTTCCTAAAGCTGAATTTAGATATGCTAGAACTGGATAGTTTAGGGCAACACAGAGTTGTCTGTTTCAGAGCAGACAAATTCAGGTAGCTGTGTGTATTACCAAGACACAAAATTGCCTTAAAAACCTTTTAAAATACAAGCTCTGACTTCTTGTAGCGACAATGAAAAAAGAGCCAAAGAGATTTGCCTGTCACCTCCTGACTTTGAAACGCAATGTCTTTCCAAGTGGGCCACGTTTCTACACATTAGCTAATTAAAATAAAAATCAGAAACAGGATTGAGAAAATCAGAAAAACAGGGAGAAAAATGTAATAATGCTTAGAGAGGGAAAAGTTCAGAAGCATGAGTTTGGAGGCATATAATTGAGTTAGTTTTATGTGACATATTTCTCAGAAAACACCCCACTCATGACCAGTTTGGCTGAAAGAGGTTGCAAAACTACAAGGGACACTTCTCGAAGAAAATCCTTTACATACGTATTATACTCTCTCAACCCTTAACCCTAACCCTAATGCAAATTCCCATCCTAACCTTAACAGCATCTTCTCACTGGGGCTGATGTTCTATCCCAGATTAGAAAGATGTGAGAAAGCAGCAATGTTGGGGCCCTGCCATGAAGCTCTTGGCATGCATTTTCCAACCCCAGTGTCCATAGGGCTGTAGGGTATGTTACTCTCTCAACACTAACCCTAAGTCTATGTCTAACCCTAACAGCATCTTCTCACTGAGGTTGATGTTCTATCCCAGATTAGAAAGACGCAAGGGCAGCAAATTTGGGGCCCTGTCATGATGTTCTTGGCAGGCATTTTCCAACCCCTGTGTCCCTAAGGCTCTATGGTCTTTTACTCTCTCATCCCAAACCCTAATCCTAATGCAAATTCGAAGCCTAACCGTAACAGCATCTTCTCACTGGGGCTGATGTTCTATCCCAGATTAGAAAGATGAACAGGCAGCAATGTTGGGGCCCTGCCATGATGCCCTTGGCATGCATTTTCCAGCCCAGATGTTCATAGGGCTGTAGGGTCTTTTACTCTCTCAAACCCAACCCTAAATCTAACCCTAAGTCTATGTCTAACCCTAATAGCCTCTTCTCACTGGGGCTGATGTTCTATCCCAGATTAGAAAGACGAATGGGCAGCAATGTTGGGGCCCTGCCATGATGCTCTTGGCATGCATTTTCCAGCCCAGATGCTCATAGGGCTGTAGGGTATGTTACTCTCTCAAGCCTAACACCAGCCCTAATTCGAAGCCTAACCCTAACAGCATCTTCTCACTGAGGTTGATGTTCTATCCCAGATTAGAAAGACGCAAGGGCAGCAAATTTGGGGCCCTTCCATGATGCTCTTGGCATGCATTTTCCAGCACCAGTATCCATAGGGCTCCAGGGTCTTTTACTCTCTCAACACTAACCGTAAGACTATGTCTAACCCTAACAGCATCTTCTCACTGGGGCTGATGTTCTATCCCAGATTAGAAAGATGAAAAGGCAGCAATGCTGGGGCCCTTCCATGATGCTCTTGGCATGCATTTTCCAGCACCAGTGTCCCAAAGGTTCTAGGGTATTTTACTCTCTCATCCTGAACCCTAATCCTAATGGAAATTCAAAGCCTAACCCTGACAGCATCTTGTCACTGGGGCTGATGTTCTATCCCAGATTAGAAAGATGTGAAAAGACAGCAAATTTGGAGCCCTGCCATGATGCTCTTGGCATGCATTTTCCAGCCCAAATGTCCCTAGGGCTCCAGGGTCTGTTACTCTCTCAACACTAACCCTAAGTCTATGTCTAACCCTACCAGCATCTTCTCACAGGGGCTGATGTTCTATCCCAGATTAGAAAGATGAAAGGACAGCAATGTTGAGGCCCTGCCATGATGATCTTGGCATGTATTTTCCAGCCCCACTGCCCCAAGGGCTGTAGGGTCTGTTACTCTCTCAACCCTAACCCTAATTCAAAGCCTAACCCTAACAGCATCTTCTCACTGAGGTTGATGTTCTATCCCAGATGTGAAAGATCAATGGGCAGCAATGTTGGGGCCCTGCCATGATGTTCTTGGCATGCATTTTCCAGCCCCACTGTCCATAGGGCTCTAGAGCCTGTTACTCTCTCAACCCTAACCCTATTCTAAGCCTAATAGCCCCTTCTCACTGGGGCTGATGTTCTACACCAGATTAGAAAGATGTGAAAAGGCAACAGGTATAAAGGCTCTGGTTTGCATCTCCAGCTTGAATCTGGAGTTGGGTAAAGGGCTTGATGAAGAAATGAGCTTCTTTCCTTCAACAGCTGCATCCATTGAAACAGAAGAGTCCAGGTAGGAAGTTGAATATTTTGTTTATGGGGTGATGGATTTTTCTTCCTAAAAAGCATGCATTGATTTAGATGGTTGGAGATGCAGGGGATGGTCTTCCCTAGGTGCTCCAACAGCAATCAGACCCTTCTGTTATGGCACTTTATGCTGGGAGGAATCTTTATATTCACTTTTGGAGTTCAGGAGCCTTATGGGGAGCAGCGGAAAGGAACTGGAAACACTGGGGAGAGTGAACAAGGGGTGCTGGGAGTGCAAGGAATGGTTTGCCTGGCCCTGGAGTGCCCTAACTGGCCCATCACCTGCACCTGAGTCCCTGAGGCTATAGCCTTTCTTTCTCAAGAAAAAGAATTGGCAATCACTTTCAGGGGTCCAGGTCGCCCCTGAGAATTCTAATCTGTCTCTCAACCCCCAATCCCCTTTACCCCCTTGAAGTGCTAAAGGGCACATCCAGATGTTCATCTCAATCTGAGCCATTGGAAATGTGGGACAAGAGGGAGTCCCCTTCAATTTAAACCTTAAGATTATGAGAGTTGAGGGTTTGTCCTTAATTCAAACCCAGAAAATGACCCCATAAGTGCTTCCCCTTTCCATTTCAACCCATAAACCAACAGAAAATGGGGCTTCCCAATTAATGGAAACCCTTCATATCCATGAAAAGGGTTGTTTTCCTTCTATCAACTCCCAAAATCGCAGGTGAAGGGGCTCCCCCCTCTATTTTAAATACAGACAGTGATGGCAGAGGAGGTTTCTTCCAGCAATGGAAACCCCTTTTTCCACCCAACCTCCCCCTTCTTTCTGCAGTCACTGGGATGGACTGGGGAGGGACTGGAATGGGGACTGGGGGCACTGCAGCGGGACTGGAATTGGGATTGAGGGCACCTGGCAGGGACTGGGGGCAGTGGGATGGGACTGAGGAGGGAATGGGATGGGACCAGGGGTACTGAGTGGGCACTGGGAAACTACTGGGATGTGTGGGGAGGGACTGGGAGCCTTTGAGAGGGATTGGGATGGGACTGAGGGCACTTAGGAAGGACTGGGAGGCACTGGGGTGGGACTGGGGACACTGCAGAGGGACTCGAATGGGACTTGAGGGCACCTGGCAGGGACTGGGGGCAGTGGGATGGGACTGGGCATACTGAGAGGGAAGTGGGATGGGATGGGGGGGGAGCACTGGGAAAGTATTGGGATGAGACCAGGGACACAGAGTGGGAACTGGGCTGTGACTGGAGTCATTGGGAAAGTACTGGAATGTGGTGGTGAGGGACTGGGGACCTTTGAGAGGGATTAGGAGGAGATTGAGGGCACTTGAGAAGGACTGGAATGGGACTGGGAGGCACTGGGAAGGCACTGGAATGGGATTGGTGGCAGTGGGATGAGACTGGGAAGGGACTAAGGAGGGAATAGGATGGGATCAGGGGTACTGAGAGGGAACTCAAATCAGGGGCGGGGGGGCACTGGGAAAGTACTGGGATGGCAGCAGGGACACAGAGAGGGGACTGGGGTGGGACTGGGGACACTGCGAAAGTACTGGGATGTAGTGGGGAGGGACTTGGGGCCTTTGAGAGGGATTAGGAGGGGATTGAGGGCACTTAAGAAGGAGTGGGTCAAACAGGAACCCTCAGGGACAGAAAGGGACACACAGAGACTCCCAGGGACCCCCATGAACCCCTAGGGTCAAACAGGGACCCCCAGTAGCCAGAGGACCCTCAGGGACCCCCAAAAGCTAAAGGGAGCAAGAGGGACCCACCCCTCCAATCCCCCCTCCAAGGTCTATGGGGACTTCCAGCACCTTCAGGGGTACTCATGGACCCACAAGGACCCCCAGAGACACCCAACCATGTACAGGGGCAAACAGGAACCCTCAGGGACAGAAAGGGACACACAGGGACTCCCAGGGACCCCCATGAACCCCTAGGGTCCTACAGAGACCTCCAGGGACCTCCAAAAACTAAAGGGAGCTAGAAGGACCACACACGCCCCCAATCCCACCCCCCAAGATCTATGGGGACTCCCGGCACCTCCAGGGACCCTCATGGGGCACCCATGGACCCACAAGGACCCCCCAAGACTTCCTGGGATTTGAGGGACTCTCAGGATCTACGGAGACCCCCAGGGACCCCCAGGGACCACTCAAGGTGTCTCTCTCACTTTGGTACCTGCAGAGATGACAGTTGGAGCCTCCAACTCCAGTCAGAGCCAGTGACCTGAAGACTTTGGGGATGGTGAGTAGTGGGATTGTTGGATTTTGGCCTCTGTGCTGTTGAAGTCGTTCATTGATTTCAGTTTTTTTTCTTCCCATCCCTTCCCAGCAATGAATTCCAGTACCTGAGAGAAATAAATCCGAGCTCAATTACGAGATTTCCCGTAATCCCAGCATTCCCATTTAGTTATTTAATCCCTGTGTAAGTTTAACAACACCAATTTGATCTATTTGGCAGCACATCCTTCCTTGTGATATACGGGACGCTCAAGACCAGGAATCTAAAATTGATCTTTTTTCCCAGCTCTGTTATATCTTTTCCCTGTGATTTTTTTTTTTATTTAGTTTTTTTGCTATTTTATGCTGTGCAGCCTCCGACTGTCTCGCTGACAATCTGTGCTGTCTTGCCTCTGGCACCGTGAAATCAGAGAGGAACAAATTTATTCCTGTTTATTTTGGCAACAACAAAACTCTCCACTCGGAGCTCTGTGTTTTTAGCTCTGGAAGGTGATGGATGGAGCTGGAGGAGCAGCAGCTCGACTTTCAGATGCTCAGCAGAGGTTGTGCTGGCAGAAAACTAACCCTCTTGGAGAGCTTGATGAAGAATTCATGGGGGAAAAGGAACCTGGAATCAAGAAAACTGTAGTTCCAAGACCCCTTGGGAGGACGAAATGGAAATATCAGGAACTGCAAATCGATTTTTCTCCATGTTTTCCTACTCTCTGCTTACAGAGTTGCAAACATCGACTCACCTCATAAAAATGCAGGAATTATGTTTCCAAGAGGCATGTGACGCTTTTAGTTCTGCTTCTGCAAAAGTAAATATATATTCTAGCTCTAGATGTTGTTTACCTGTATTGTTTTTTTTTTCAAAAAAACAACCATGAAAGCTTTATCTAGAATATTATTCAACAGGTCCTTATTTCTGAATAAAGAAGAAAAATATGAAACGTTTTAAAAGGATGGTGGCTGCTAAAATGGCCTATATAAAAAAATAAAAAAAAAAAAAAAAAGAAGAGAGAGAGAAATAAGCAATAGGCAGAGCTCCAGGAGGGTTTGGACAACAGGACAGGGACAGTGTGGGTTTGCTGGGGTGTCTGTGCAGGGCCAGGGGTTGGTCTGGATGGTTCTCGGGGGTCCCTTCCAGCTCAGGAGGTTCTGGGATTCAATTCCATGATTTCAGTGGAAGCCTCGCCGTGTGAATTGACCGAATGATTCTCAGATGAATGCTCAGTGTGGTACATAATGGGAGTTGTATTTGTATCCGTGAAAAGGTTTGCAGCTGGAATGATTTCTAAGAGGAAGAACCCATTTGCCTGAAGCTCCAGTGATGAAGAACGAGGTGATCCGCGGTGGGTAATTTTGGTTTAAGGGCCACATTTTCAATAAGATGTGCAGGAGGGGGCACCACAGCTGCTACCAGAGCGTAAGTGCCTCCCCACTGCTGGAGTTTTAAACTCTCTGAAAGGGTTTTTTTTTGGCTATTTTTCATGGAGGATACACTTTTTGAGCACTCCTGCTTATATCAGATAGTAGCTCTTGTGCTTTTGGGTGCTCCTGTGCGTGCAGAGGTTTCCCGTGCAGAGGATGTGGGTTAAAGGATGCAGGGTAATTAATTTAGCAATTAGATAACAAGAAAACCCCTTTTTTTCCCCTCTGATTCTTCAGCCTGAGTGTCATAGGCTTGGGCTGTGTTATATATTTATATGTATAACATCATTTATATGGTGTTATCCAGGTAAAACACCAGGCTGGTTTGGAACTTCTGTAGCTCATGCCATGAGAAATGATTGATATTTGCTATTTCAATATTTCCACAGGGGTCAAAAAGTGAATTTGCCTTTTCCAAAAGGAAACCTGGCAACAGGATCGCTGCTTTTTCTGGGATTTATGTACAGACAGGAAACTGAGTTCCTTCTGATACTGCTAGGGATGTAGGCGGTGAAAGACCCTAAAACCCATAAAATGGAGAAAAAGCAAAATCAATGCAGTGGTTCACAAAAATCTTGGTACAGGTATAAGAAGTACAGCGGGAGATAATGTGAAATGAAGAAAAATTAAAGACAAGACTTTTATAATAAAAAAAAAGCCCGCCAGAAAATGTTCAATAATGATAATCAGAATTACACAGTGATCTTGAGGCCTGAGCATCCTACCAGATGCCTGTGCTGAGTAGCAAATCAATGTTCTCCCTCACAAAGTTCTTTTGAGCTTTCCTAAGTTGAAGTTCTTGAGCAGGGTCAAAAAAAAGGGGTTTTCAAAACCTTTTTGGAAAAAAAATAAATGGACCCCATTACTTCTTCACCATGGTCTTCTTCATGTTGCATTCCCTGCATGGAGCTTCTCCAAGTACAAGGGTCTTCTGTCTTTTTTTGAGTCCAATATGTGCTGTTATTCCAGTCCTGATAGGTGAGTCCTAAATTAAATGTTCTAGTCGTTATCTTACCCTTAACTCAGACACTCAGGAATGTAAAACAGAGGTAGAAATTGTTGGTTGCTGCCTCAAATATGAGAGGCTGTACAGCTGTGTAAAATTTACAAATATGCAAAACTATAGACAAATGTATATAAAAATACCTAAAATCCCAAGGCATCACCAGGAGCGTGGTCCAAGAAAATGCCCTTTTGCCCTGGGCTCACAGCTCGGAAAACAGCTCCCCAGGGTTTAGGGTACAGCCAACAGGCCATTACTTTTCATCTAATGAGAAAGGCAAGTGTTAACCTGTTGTCGCTGTGCTGAGAGAGCCATCAGAAACACCCTGCTTTTGGCTTCCAGGGCCCTGGTATTAAATAAAGCTGTACTGACAGGCAGCTGTGAATATTTGTGACATTTTCTGCAGTGCGGATTGCAGGGTTTGGGTGTTTTTTTTCTTTTTTCTCTTCTTTTTTTTTTTTTTTTTTGAACATTTGTTCCTGCTCAGGAAAGATGAGAGTGATGAACCGGCCGATTTTCCAACAAACTATTCTCTCCAAACTATTTGAGAGCAGCTTCATCCACAAAGGAGAGGAGATCTTAACAAAGCGCCGTATCTCAGCGGCACAACAGGCGACGAAAGTCACCGTGACAGCTGCAAGGTAAGGCACAATTGATGCACTGATGGGATCTAAATTAACTGTAAGTACTCGGGGTACAATGTCCCAGCTGTCATTGTGAGCAGCCCTCTGAAAAGCCCTGCCTGGCGCTCGGTGATGATTAAAACCCAAACAAGACGTTCCGACGTGCTAAGCAGAGAATGGAGAACTCTCTTGAAAGGGCTCTGGGGCCGTCCTGTAGATGGGTGTGGGAGCACATCTCGAACCAACAGGCGTTTGGTTTCGTCACCCTGCCTCAAAAAGGATGGAGCAGAAACAAAGAAGAGGAGCTGGGAGAGTCTGTCTTTTCAGGGAGGTGCTTGGGTCAAATTCAGCCTTTGATTGACGCCCTTTGAAACGCAGCAGGTTCTCCAGGCTGTGAATCCCAATGCAATGTGACCTATTTAATTTCGGGAAGGGATGTTGGGAAAGCGCTGGTGAGGAAGGTACACAAACCAGTGGCTTGCAAACTGCAGGCAAAAAAATAGCTTTTATTTGCCTTGCTGAGCAACCTTTGCTCTGAAATGATCAGCAATGCATAAAAGCAAACACAAGCATATGGGTTTTACATATACATAAGCAGCTGATATTTCCTCCACGTGAAATACAACATTTTCCCTCAGCTTTTACCCCTTAAAATATTAGTTTGTGGCACAGGGGTAAAAGAAGGAAGAGGACTTAAACTTCCTAAGCAGAGGTAAGGATTGAAAAACCAGGATAAATTGATTCTGGAAAAATATAGAGTTGTAGAATATCCTGAGTTGGAAAGGATCCACAGGGATCATGGAGTGCAGCTCCTGGCGTTGCACAGGGCACCCCAACAACCCCACCGCCTGCCTCAAAATGAAGCTGAAATGGAAGCACAGGGAACAGGAGGACAAGGATTTTGACATTATGGATAGAAAGGCAAGGCCAGGGAATGATGCAAAAACCCCCTGACAATGAGGTGATAACCAGGATTACCCAGTTTGGAGAACAATTTTGAGCAACTCAGAGTCTTGGGCGACATCAGGTGCTTAAAACAGAGCAAAGCCACAACCCGCAGCCCCAGCTGTGTTGTGGCAGCAAAGAAACACCAAGCAGAGCAGTCAGGTGCTATGGCTGTGCTCTGCAGCCACTCATTTGTAGCCGGGGCAAGGCAGAATATTCAGGCACTAATTAGAAGTACTTGGGAGACTCTGTGTTTGAAATGTCTGAGCAGAGTCAGGAGCTCTCTCCTCGCAAAGCAGAACAAGCTGGTTATTAGTAATGAAAGGTGATCACAGAGGGAGATGCTCAGCCTGTGAATCTCATCCATAACTGGCCCGAGAGCAGCATTTCAGCGGGGAGGAAAAGGAGTGTTTCATTCTCTTGTTACACACCCTCGTGTGCTGGTTTAAAAGTAAACCGGCAGGAGAAATTAATCCAACTCAAAAGACTTGAGAAGGCAGAACTACAATTTAATAAAAAGATTACGATACATACACTGATACAAAGGACAATTGGTTTCAGCCCTCAAAACCCAGTTGTACAACCCAGCCCCCTGGGGCACAAACAGGATGGGGCTCCATCAGTAAGGTCAAGGAAGGTTTCACGAGCTGTCTATTAACTGTGCGTCTCAGCTCTCCCTGCTCAGTGGGAAGCACATCTTACAGATGCCTTTTTGCAGGTCCAGAAATATTTTAACTTTTCAGCAGTAGTTTTATGAAGCCAAGCAGAGAAGTTTGCATGCCAACAATAATTGCTCCAGTTCCTAAAACCAGAAACAAACCTGCCGAAATATTAATAACACCGACTCCTCCGGATGACTTCTGTTTGGTCTGTTCCCTCCTCCTTTCTTTGGAAAAGGAAAGTGTGACACTTTTGCGTGGAGAAATGACTTCCTAAAGCACTATCCTGCTGTGTTCAATGCAGTAGTAATTAGGATAATAAGCACAAAAGGTATNGGGGAGAAAACCCAAATGGAGCCTGTCTCAGAGCCCCTGAAGCCCTGCACTGGGTGAAGTGATTTGCTAGAGACAAGCGGGACACGAGGGGAGAAAGAAAGGGATAAAAAGGGCACAGCCTGGTCCCTCCTGCTTTAGGTGGATCATGGATGCTCTGACCCGTTTTATAACGATGGGTCATGTTCCAGCCTCCACCGAGCCCTGGGCACAAAGGGACAAGCCATGGCACAAACTCTGCCATCCCACTCAACCCCTTTGCCTTCCTTTGCCCCATCTTAGAGGGATCATTGTCCCAACTATCTTGGCAAGGAGAAGGAAAGGTTTGCCATCCACCCAGGCACCGTTTTCACATTTGGTTTAGAACCAGGTAGATTAAAGTAGAATTTAGTAAGGCCGTACATTTTATTTTTCTCTTTGGTTTGCTGCTTGGCTAAATTGTTGGATTTAAAGAGCAAATAATTCTGGTTTAGATCTGAAATAAAGACCGTGTATTTCCTCCTGTTTTCCCATCAGATCTTGGCTCAGCTGTTTATTGCAGTGACAGGTACATTCATCAGCCACATGGGTGAATGAATTTCATCCTGTGGGCTGTGCAGGACAGCTGGTGGTGGTCACTGGAGTCACCCTCACTCCTGGAGTGACAGACCCTCTGGAACTACGAAGAGAACCTCAGCACCTCCCACCCCTTTGCTTTGCTCGGGGGTCTTTGGGGAGAAAAAGGCAGGAGAAGGCAAGCAGGCTTCCAGAGTTTACTTAGGGATGGAGGAAGGGACCTGGGATATTATGTGTGTGGGAATGGCCTTGGCTGTCAAGCGAGGATTTGCGTGGGCTTTATAAACATTAACAATGCCATCCCTGGAGGGTCACGAGCTCTGAAGGTGAAATAGCCCCAAAAAGACATCTCTGGCCAAAAACAATTACACAAGTGTGGCCACTGCGCACACAGGGAACTCTGGTTAGGTGCTGCTCAGTAACTCCTGGAAAATGGACAATTAGGAGCATTTCTCATGGTAATTGGTGTCTCCCTCAGTAAGGTCAAGGAAGGTTTCATGAGCTGTCTATTAACTGTGCGTCTCAGCTCTCCCTGCTCAGTGGGAAGCACATCTTACAGATGCCTTTTTGCAGGTCCAGAAATATTTTAACTTTTCAGCAGTAGTTTTATGAAGCCAAGCAGAGAAGTTTGCATGCCAACAATAATTGCTCCAGTTCCTAAAACCAGAAACAAACCTGCCGAAATATTAATAACACCGACTCCTCCGGATGACTTCTGTTTGGTCTGTTCCCTCCTCCTTTCTTTGGAAAAGGAAAGTGTGACACTTTTGCGTGGAGAAATGACTTCCTAAAGCACTATCCTGCTGTGTTCAATGCAGAAGTAATTAGGATAATAAGCACAAAAGGTATTTATCAGTGTTATTACAGCGAACGCAGCACTCAGCCCGTGACGACTGAGCTCTCGCAGTGAAGTGTAAAGACCAGAAGCCGTAGCAGGTGCAGAAAATAAACCTGCCTGGGTTCACCTCACGCTGTTTAAAATTCTTTATAGGACTGCTCGGTGTGAGTGAGATTTCAGGAGGAACAAGCGAAAGGTGAAAAATCTCTGTTGTAAAAGTGAATTTCAACACCATTTCCAGAGAGGACGAGCATAAAAGTTTACAGTTCCCATTACGGCTTTGTCTGAAGCAGTCAGATCCTTGAGATTCCAGGAAGGCAGGCACGCCAGGGTTATAAATGGATTTATGGGAAGCGCCAGGGCAGCGGCTCCCAGCAGGGGCTCCTGGGCTGCTCCAAGGGCATGGATGCTGCCGGTGGGTCCCACCACCAGCAGAGAGCCATGAACTTCCAGCAGTCTCTGAGTGCATCCCGGAGCAGATGTGTCATGCAGGCCCTTTCTGGTCACCGTAAACAACTTCTCAACCCAGCCAGGTCCTCTGTCTCTGCGAATATATAACCTGCCATAAGGCCTTGGGTGCATTCAAAGCAAATGGGAAGAGAGGAAGGAATTTCATCTGGTTTTGACTGTTTCATGAGGATATCACAGAATCAGTCGGGTTGGAAGAGACCTCCGAGATCATCAAGTCCAACCCTTGATCCAACCCCACTGTGATTCCCAGATCATGGCACTCAGTGCCACGTCCAGTCTCATCTTAAAAACCTCCGGGGATGGTGAATCCACCACCTCTCTGGGCAGTCCACTCCAATGCCTGGCAACTCTCTCTGTAGAAAATATCACATAGAAAACTTAGTTATGTAGAATAATAATGACTGAGCATTCTCTTTTTCCCATTGGCATCTTTAAATAGTAATTTTCCTGCATACAAGTGTCCACGTGGGCAGACATTTAGTCCAGACTAACTAGTCTAGTTTGAAGCTGGAGTGTTTCCGTGGTGAGGCTCACATTTCTTGCATTTAGGCTTCCTCTGAACTGCAGCTGAGTGGTTGGGTGGATCTGAAACAATGAGAAGAGGTCGGGGACTGTCCCCATTCCATGCTGAACCCGTGGCTGTGCCCTACAGCATTTCAGCTCAGGAAACAAAACAGTGTCCCAACCCCAAAAGAAATTTGTTCATGTTCTCCATCAGCGTTGGTTCCTCCCACGGCTAAAGGACAATTCTGCTGCTTGTCCACTCCCACGTGCACTCTATCACTCACACAAACGTGCCCTTTCTAGCGCTCTGTTGCCTCCAGCACATGCTGATTCGATGCCTTTGATGCCCTTCTGTGCTGTCACTTGTCCTGGCTGAGGCTGGGAGTCCCTCCAGGCTCCAGTAGATCTCTGCCCACATCTCAGCTGGCTGTCAGTGGAGAGGGAAAAGCACCCTGCCAGGGAGCACAGGGAATTAATTAACAGTCCCAATGCAAACAATGTGCTTATTTGTCCTACTTGCTCAACATTTGTTGCTGTTGTTAACAGAGGGGTGGTGTCCAAGGGGTGGTAACAACTCGCTCAAAGGGCTCCTCCAGGACAAAATGCAGCTCCAAACTAAATGCAGCTCCAAACAAAATGCAGCTCCAAACAAAATGCAGCTCCAAACTAAATGCAACTTCAGGGAGCTCCTGTGCTGGAGGAATTGACTCTTGCCACGAAGAGATTGTGCCTTTGGAGTCAACGGGAGGCCTGGCTTGTTCCAGGCTCTGGGAAGCTCCTTGGATGTTTATCCCACTCAGACAATCTCCCACTACGCACATTTCCAGGGATCTGCCTTCCTCTCCTGCTATCCCATAGCCCAGCATCCTGCAATGTCCCAAAAGCAGCACGGGCAGCAGTGAGGGAAGGGATTCTGCCCTTCTGCTCTGCTGGGATCCCTCTGGAATACTGTATCCCGGTGTTCCCAATGTAACAAGGACATGGAACCATTGGAGAAGGTCCAGAGGAGGCCACCAGGCTGATAAGGTGACTGGAGCACCTCGCTTAGGTGGGGACAGAGTGAGCTGGGGCTGTTCAGCCTGGAGAGGAGAAGGTTTTGTGGAGACCTCAGAGCACCTTCCAGGGTCTGCAGGGAAACCAGAGAGGAGCTGGTGAACAGGAGGGAGAGGACAAGGGGGAATGGGTGCAAACAGAAAAGGGGGAAATTTAGGTGGGATATTGGGAAGGAATTGTTCCCTGTCAGGGTGGGCAGGCCCTGGCACAGGGTACCCAGAGAAACTGTGGCTGCCCCTGGATCCCTGGAAGTGTCCAAGACCAGGTTGGATAGGGCTTGGAGCAACCTGGGTTAGTGGAAGGTATCCCTGTCCATGGATGGATGGGCTCTGAGGCCCCTCCTAACCCATTCTGGGATTCTGCATTTATGGTAAATTGTTTGCACTTGCAGACAAAATTTTGTGTCCATGTCTTTTCCCTCCATAAGAAGACCCAAGCAACAGCTTAGTTATTAAACTCAATGTGGAATTATTAAGGGAAAACACTTGCTTATGTGATCCACTTATGGTAGGTCATGGCAAGGTCTACATTGCTGGAGGACTCAAAGATTTCATGATCTTGAAATTATTTATTCCCTCCACACACCTTTGAAGTGTGTTGCCATCCCTCATATTTTGCAGACAAGGGAAAAGCAAGATGAAATACTTAGAATTAAAAAACAAAATAAAATTAAATACCAGTAAGTCTTTGAAAATCAGAAAGTAGTGTTGCTCGAGATAAAAATTTTAAGGAGTCTCATTTAGCAAGGCTGTGATGCTCACATGCCACATCTACCATTTTCCTGAAGAGTTTGCTGCTGATAAAGAAGTAATTTCCAAAGCATTAGGGATATTAATGAGTTACTTTGAAGTGTTTCAGAACTATCTGAGTTAGAATGAAACTCAGCTACTGGGCGAAATACCATGGAAACCACTGACACACAACGGTTTGCTTTTATATATATATATATATATTTAAAACCAAAACCGATGATAATGCGAAAATTGGTCTTGACAAGTAACTGTTTTACCAGTTTCATCCATTATCATTTCATATTTTGAACTGGGTTGTTTCTGGTCAGCCACATAAATCAAAGGATGTTGTTGGGATGGAAAAAAAAACCCACCAAAAAACAAACCTTTGAGACAGATTTCAGTGAGGGAGTCAGAAGATAGAGAAGAAAAAAAAAAACTGAAGAGTCTTATTTACCAAATTAGAGCCCTGAGAAAGGAAAACAGGGCAGAGACAGAGAGNCTCTGGAATACTGTATCCCGGTGTTCCCAACGTAACAAGGACATGGAACCATTGGAGAAGGTCCAGAGGAGGCCACCAGGCTGATAAGGTGACTGGAGCACCTCGCTTAGGTGGGGACAGAGTGAGCTGGGGCTGTTCAGCCTGGAGAGGAGAAGGTTTTGTGGAGACCTCAGAGCACCTTCCAGGGTCTGCAGGGAAACCAGAGAGGAGCTGGTGAACAGGAGGGAGAGGACAAGGGGGAATGGGTGCAAACAGAAAAGGGGGAAATTTAGGTGGGATATTGGGAAGGAATTGTTCCCTGTCAGGGTGGGCAGGCCCTGGCACAGGGTACCCAGAGAAACTGTGGCTGCCCCTGGATCCCTGGAAGTGTCCAAGACCAGGTTGGATAGGGCTTGGAGCAACCTGGGTTAGTGGAAGGTATCCCTGTCCATGGATGGATGGGCTCTGAGGCCCCTCCTAACCCATTCTGGGATTCTGCATTTATGGTAAATTGTTTGCACTTGCAGACAAAATTTTGTGTCCATGTCTTTTCCCTCCATAAGAAGACCCAAGCAACAGCTTAGTTATTAAACTCAATGTGGAATTATTAAGGGAAAACACTTGCTTATGTGATCCACTTATGGTAGGTCATGGCAAGGTCTACATTGCTGGAGGACTCAAAGATTTCATGATCTTGAAATTATTTATTCCCTCCACACACCTTTGAAGTGTGTTGCCATCCCTCATATTTTGCAGACAAGGGAAAAGCAAGATGAAATACTTAGAATTAAAAAACAAAATAAAATTAAATACCAGTAAGTCTTTGAAAATCAGAAAGTAGTGTTGCTCGAGATAAAAATTTTAAGGAGTCTCATTTAGCAAGGCTGTGATGCTCACATGCCACATCTACCATTTTCCTGAAGAGTTTGCTGCTGATAAAGAAGTAATTTCCAAAGCATTAGGGATATTAATGAGTTACTTTGAAGTGTTTCAGAACTATCTGAGTTAGAATGAAACTCAGCTACTGGGCGAAATACCATGGAAACCACTGACACACAACGGTTTGCTTTTATATATATATATATATATTTAAAACCAAAACCGATGATAATGCGAAAATTGGTCTTGACAAGTAACTGTTTTACCAGTTTCATCCATTATCATTTCATATTTTGAACTGGGTTGTTTCTGGTCAGCCACATAAATCAAAGGATGTTGTTGGGATGGAAAAAAAAACCCACCAAAAAACAAACCTTTGAGACAGATTTCAGTGAGGGAGTCAGAAAAAAGAGAAGAAAAAAAAAAACTGAAGAGTCTTATTTACCAAATTAGAGCCCTGAGAAAGGAAAACAGGGCAGAGACAGAGAGATTACAGGTGGAAAACTGTCTGTGGTTTACAGCTCCTCCAAGCATCGATAAATCTTGCAGGGTCTGGATTAAAATGCACCGTGTCTGTGTGCAATCCCACCCCAGCAAAGCATTCTGGGCCAAGACTGAGCCGCTTCTGAGCCATTAATTTATTTTTCCCCCTGGTCTTTCTCAGGAGATCATTTTTTTCCCTCTTCCTTTTTTT
>VWZG01007842.1:19888-38932 GCA_013396735.1 Grallaria varia
TTTTTTTTTGTAGTAGTAGTAGAAGAGATCTGTTCTTAATTAGTGCATCAGTAGGGATTTTGCAGGTGAAACTTCTGCAATTCACGCATTTGTCTTCTTCGGGAAGGTTATTAAGCCCGAGCACAGATCATTTGTCTCCCTTTGCAGGCTTCTGACAAACCCTCCTTTGTTCCCAACGGGAGTTTGGGAATTGGGATACGGGCAGAAAATTGACCCCGCGTGAGCGAGGCGGGAAGGGAAGGAAGACTTTTGCATAATCATCTCAAAACAAGGCAAACTCTAATTTGCAACGTTTAATAAAGCACGTGAAATTGTCAAGGAGAAAGAGAAAACAGACTCCGCTTTTTGGGCCATTAAAAGGGAAATTATGGCTTGATCTTGAAATAACTCACCTTTGGTGCTGGCATTGCTTCACTGAAGGCAGAACTTTTGGGTCTTTCTCGGCCTGAAATGATAAAAGGCAGACAACAAATTTTCTTTTGTCTGGTTTTACAGTTGGGGAAGGGGCTGGAGCAGCTGGGGGAGCTGAGGAGGCTCAGTCTGGAGAAAAGGAGGCTCAGGTGGGACCTTCTCACTCTCTGCAACTCAACCTGAGCCAGGTGAGGGGAAGATGGGACATCAGGTGGAATTTCCTCCTGGAAAAGGTGGTCAAACCTTGGAAGGGGCTGCCCAGGGAGGTTTGGAGTGTGCTTGGGAAGACTCCAGCTGGTCTGGGGTCTCTGTGGAATAGTGGGACTGTGCCAGGAACCTTCTGCACACGCCAGGGTGATATGCACGGAAGGAAAGGCTGTGACACCTGGAACAGAAATCCGGTCTCTAAAGTGATGAGTCGTGTTTACTGACATGCGTGGTTTGTGTGTCCAATTAGGAATTATTTATGTCTAGAGAAACCAATGGCCCTTGGACATGTGTCCATACTCAGGTCTATAAGAATCGCAGCCTCTGATACAATAAAGGGTTCTTTTTTCGGAAGAAGATGTGTCGTTCCTTTGACCCACTTCGACAGTTGCAACGACAGGAGTGCCCACCCTGGAGGTGCCCAAGGCAGGACTGGCCGTGGCACTCGGTGACAAGGTGGGCATCGAGCACAGGGTGGGCTCGATGACCTTGGAGACCAACCTCAATGATTCTGATTCTATTCTATGTTTTAAATATTACAAGTTCACTCAACTCCCTAATTTCCTAGGAAGAAATGTCCTGCTCCTGACGGTTTGTATATGTTTTAAATCCACAATAAATCTGGGCTTTGGGAATGACCCTGGGCACTCCCACACCTGGAAATGTCACCTCTCCTTGTAAGAGTGAACTGCAGGATGATGGTTGTGCTCCAGGAGCAGCCACTTCACTCATAGCTCAGTAGCCTTTCATGGTCTTTTGCCTTCAGAACTCCTCTCTTGCCTCATAATCTGCTCAGTTTTAAGCCACGACTATTTTTATTAGGAGTGACATCAATGACTAATGCAGCTTCTTCGACTCTTTTTGTGCTGCAGCTTCACTAATTACCTCCTCGTTTCTTTCTGCCTCCTGGCTTTGGTATTGATGTGAGTAGTTTGTACTTTTCCAGTGCCTTTTTTCCTCCTGCTTTCACCTGTTGTTGGGGGGTTTTTTTTGGGTGGGGTATTCACTGTTAAGAATTGTGGGGTGATTATCCCACCAACAGGGCTCAAAAAGGAATGGGAATGTAAAGATGTGATGGAAAAAAGCTGTCAAGGTGGCTCCATGATTTCATACATAAATATGTGTATTTAAATCTGATACACTGGTCAACAGGATTGTTGAATATTGAATCTTGAACCAACCCATGGTTTGGGCTGGTTGAACACCTCAAAGGCAGGTTGAAAAAGGCTGGTTGAAAAGCTCTTTGGTTCATTAATTCTGCTGACGGCGCTTTTGGAGGAGCAGACAGTTCTTTGGTGCCTGACCTGGTCCGTGGAGGCCCTTTATTTATTGCATTTTGCCACGTTACCTCCAGCTTGGTCATTGAAATAACTTCACATGAGGCTTTTATCTGCCAGGGAAAGGTTGGTGACCACGCCATTTATTCCAGCAAAGATTTATTCTGTCACTCTTAGTCATAGCAGCATGAATGTTGTGAGGATAATGGGAGAAAAAAATTCTCTCTTAAAGAGGCAACTGTTATTTTATCCCCCGGAGCAAACTGTCAGGAGTCCTAAAGGTCTTCCATTAAATTGCAAATCCAGGGCCATTGTGTCTGAATTCTAATTTTAGTTGCTCGCGTTAGGAAGTCTGAGCAAATGTGCACTCAATTAGGGCGGTGGTTTGGAATTTTGCATCTAAGAAAATAAGATTTTTTAATTAGTTCAAAATTAAATCAAAACATTTCCAATCCACTTGTTCTGAAACATAGTAATAATAATTAAAAAATCATTAACATCCTTTGCGCTCTAGAGGCTTTTCCTTCAATATTGGATATTCTACGCACAGAAAGTTGAAGATTGTTTGTCTGCTACAGGGGGGAAAAAAAAGCAGCTGATAGTCCAGCAACTGAACTCTCCCATCCTTTCATTAAAAGCTGATTAGAAACATCAAGATTCCTTAAAATCAATTCCTAAGGCTATAATTGAACTGGTACAAACTCAAAAGACCCTTCAGCAATCCCTCAAATAACACTTTGTGGACTATTCCACACGAAATACTTCTTTCATAATAAGTATGTATCACATGAGGAGGGCATTGGGTAAATCCCTTTCCTGCCTCATCTGCAGGAGAACAGCAAGTAAGTTTAGAAAGGAGTCCTTTGTCTGGCTTAGCCCTGGATTTTCCACGTTGCCCTCCAGCGTGTTGGCCCTGCAGAACAACCTCAGAAGGACTTCCTAAGTCTTCATCCTGAGACAAAACTCATTTGTGGAGAGTCTGTTTTTGAGACGTGGCTGAGATCTGTAAAATCCCAAGTGGCAGGAAAAGGGTGAGGAGGGATCAGCCCTTCTCCTTTAGTGCAAAATCTTGGGAGCTTCAAGTGAAGCCAGGAGATCACAGAATGTCCTGAGCTGCTCCACACGGACCATCCAATCCAACTCCTGGCCCTGCACAGACACCCCAGCAATGCCATCCTGTGGCCCAGAGGATCATCCAAAGGCTCCCGGAGCTCTGGCAACCTCAGGCCCGTGCCCACTGCCCTGGGCAGCCTGGTCAGTGCCCACCCCCCTCTAGGGGAACAACCTTGTCCTGAGATCCCTCCTGACCCTGCCCTGACACAACTCCAGCCATTCCCTGGGTGCTGTCCCTGGTCCCCACCGAGCAGAGATGGATCTGCAGCACCCGAGGAGCTCTGCCCTCCATCTCCTCTGCTCCAGCTGACCACACCAGGTGCTTTCAGCCTCTCCTCCAACCCCTCCATCACCTCTGTGATCCTCGATGCGAGTGGAGGAAAGACTTGTTGACTTACATTCCATATGTGCAAGGAAGGTGGAGGATGCTCAGGGAGCTCTTGGCTAATTAAGGGGGAGCTCCCAAAATGAGGGTTGGGGTTTTCTTTGGTGCAGGTTCATGACTTGATACTTGCTTTGGTGCCCCTCCTGCCCTCTGGCCCAGGGTAAATCTCCAGATATTCTTTTTTTTTCCTGAGCCAGTGAGACATCGTTCCTGGTATCCAAATAGGCACTGGCTGTGTCCGGATGCAGAGAGGTGTCCAGATGTGGGGAGGTGTCCAGATGTGGAGACATGTCCACACAGGGGACTCTGTCAAAGCCTCGAAGATCATTCCTGGGCGCCAACAGCGTGTCCTTGTCTCTTCCCAGCACTGAGCTGCTCCCACATCCCCTGGCTTAGTTACCGAAAAAGCCATAAAAAGGCATTGCACAGAACTCAGGTAAGTTTTACAGCCCAACATTAAGCTGCAGAAACAACAAAATTAGATGACTTATTTATGTGGCAATAAATCCTTTCACATGATTTTTCTGTGGCTCCTTCGGCAGCCTAAATTGGCTCTATTTGGCTCATAAAGGCAGTATGGATACTCATTTATACAAATAACAACTGAAATAAACATACTACTTCTAAAAATGGGAACTTGACAGTTTAATGAGTAGAGGTTTTGGTTTTTTTTCCCCAGGTTTTTTGAACTTCTTCAATAAAACTTCATTAAGAGAATGCATCTACGTAGAGGCACGTGCAGATGTACAGACAAAAAGATTAAATTGAGATTCCTGCTGGTTTATTTGCCTCAGTTGCAACACAGGCTTAGGCTCAGAATGATAATCCCTCTACGCAGTGGGAAGAATGAGCTAAACTCTCCTGTTCACTTGATTTTCAAGCAGCTTGTCATAAAGAAGAGGTGAAATTCCAGAACGAAGCTCAGATCTAATTAGTGCAATGATTTTAGCATCAAGCCCATTTTCTGGTAGGTTACAGCTTTCCAAATGATCCCAACCAGATGCAGCTCATGATTCCTCTCCCACTTACTCTAATGCACTTTCCCACTCTCAGCTGGCACTTTAAATCACTCTTCCCCGATGCCTCCTCATTCCATGCGCACGCACGCTCGGCTCTGCTGTTGATTTAACCAGGAAAATCAAAATAATTCCTCTCCTCCTCCTGCCAAATACCTCTTCTACCGCTCTGACACAAAGCCCTGTTCCCACGTTCTTGACCAACAGCAAAAACACCGGGATGCGCCCCAGCAAAACCAGAAAAATCTTCCAAAAACCCAATTTTTACTAAAACAACAATATTTCCTTGCAGTTTGGGGTGTTCTTTGTTGCATGATAATGTTCCAGAAGACGAAAATTAATGATACCTAGAGTTTGTTTTTCCTGTTATTGGGAAAAGATTCAAAGTTATCAGCTGCAGATATCATAGACTCACAGAATCAGGGAATGGTTTGGGTTGGAAGGGACCTCAAAGCCCATCCAGTGCCACCCCCTGCCATGGGCAGGGACACCTCCCACCAGCCCAGGTTGCTCCAAGTCCTGTCCAACCTGCCCTTGGACACTTCCAGGGCTCCAGGGGCAGCCACAGCTTCTCTGGGCACCCTGTGCCAGGGCCTGCCCACCCTCCCAACCAGCAATTCCTTCCCAATATCCCACCTATCCCTGCCCTCTGGCAGAGAGAAGCCATTTGCTTTGTCCTGTCCCTCCATCCCTTGTCAATGGGCTCTCTCCTTATTTCTTGGAGCCCCTTCAGGCACTGCAAGGCAACAGTTGGGTCACCCCAAAGCTTCTCTTCTCCAGGCTGGACAATCCCGGCTCTCCCAGCTGAGATGCTCCATCCTCTGCCCATCCTGGTGCCCCCTCTGGACTCTCCAGCAGCTCCATGTCCTTCCTGTGCTGGAGGCAGCTCTGCAGGTGGGGTCTCACCTGAGGAGCAGAGGGGCAGAATCCCCCCCTGTCCTGTTGCCCATGCTGGAGGACCAGTGAGGGCACGGGGGCTCGGGGCTGGGCCATATCCAGCCTCTCCCCCACCAGCACCCCCAAATCCTTCTCCCAGAGCTGCTCCATCTGCTCATTCCCATCTGGATTGATCCTGAGGGTTGCCTTCATCAAGATTCAGCACCAGCACTTGGCCTTGTTAAACCTCATGAGATACCCAGGAACCCCTTCCCAAGGCTCTCCAGGTCCCTCTGGATGCCACCCTGTCCTACTTCCTGCAGTGTCCACGTCAGTCAGCTCCTTCCACAAACCTCCCGTGCTGCCCAGCCCAAATAACTTGGGGGAGATGTAAAATTATGACTTCTGAGGAGAATGTTCTTTATAAACTTGCTGAATGGAGGAGAAAACTGGATATGCCTTGACAAATTGTTTCTTAAAAGGGATCATATGACGGGCTCGTTGCTCCTATCCCCTGGGGACTCTCCAGCTGCCACTATCTTGTTCTCCCAAATAAAAGCCCAACTTTATTTTGAATCAGCCTGGAAATTCAGCATCCTGCTTATTTCCCCTGGGACTAATTAAGAAAAACATCAGAAAGGTATTGGGTTTAATTAGCCAGTTATCCAGTGCGGTTCCGTAATTGCCTTGCTCCGTAACCACCACCCTCATCTCAACCGTAATGATGGAATAAATTAAGGGATAGACCTTGGCCAGATTGAAGATGCAATTCCAAAGTCAACTGGATTGGACTGGAATCCAGTGGCTCGGTGGGTGTGAGTGCAGATCTCCAGAGTCTTAAAGCAGTTGGAGCTTTGAGACCACAGATATGAGTTTCTACCTGTCTCTGGGTAGTCAAACACTCCAATGACCTCTCAGGGACACAGGTCAACAATTGCAATTGAGTTAAGAAATTCTGTTATTAAATGTTTCTACATTTAATAGAAGGATTTTTTTTTAAACTCACTTGTGAATTGCAAGCAAGATGAAAAAATAATTCCCTCATTGGAAATAACTAGGTGACTCCTCAACCTGGCCTTGAACACAAAACTTTGTCTACAAGTGCAAACAATTCATCACAATCACAGAATCCCAGAATGAGTTGGAAGGGACCTCAAAGCCCTTCCAGTGCCACCCCCTGCCATGGGCAGGGACACCACCCATCAGCCCACGTTGCTCCAAACCCTGTCCAACCTGGCCTTGGACACTTCCAGGGCTCCAGGGGCAGCCCCAGCTTCTCTGGGCACCCTGTGCCAGGGCCTGCCCACCCTCCCAGCCAGCAATTCCTTCCCAATGTCCAATCTAACCCTGCCCTCTGGCAATGGGAAGCCATTCCCCTTGCCCTCTCCTTTCAGGCCGTTATCCAAAGTTCTTCTCCATGTTTCTTGGAGCCCCTTCAGGCACTGCAAAACCACAACTGGATCACCCCAAAGCTTCTCTTCTCCAGGCTGGACAATCCCAGCTCTCCCAGCCTTTCCTTCCAGGAGAGCTGCTCCATCCTCTGCCCATCCTGGTGCCTCCTCTGGCCTCTCCAGTAGCTCCATGTCCCTCCTGTGTTGGAGGCAGCTCTGCAGGTGGGGTCTCACCTGGGGGGCAGAGGGGCAGAATCCCCCCCCGTCCTGCTGCCCACGTTGTGGGACCAGCCCAGGGCATGGGGAGGTTTTGGGATCCCATCCCACATCCTTGATCGTGTCATCTCCAAGACCCTTTTCTCTCCCAAAGTTGTAACTCTTCTCATTGCAAACGACCTGCAGGAATTTGGAACAGCAATCTTGCCTCAGAGCCCCCACATAGTCCTATTTGAATATGCAAATGATCTGGGCTGTTCTAATCAGCCCGGGGTGATTTGCATGCCCCTCCAATCCCGACAAGTATTGAACAATGTCACGAAGGATCACATGCAAATGCACCGTTCTTCTCAGCCACATTTAAAAGCAAATTAAGCAGCGGATCTCATCCTTCCCCAAATACAAATATGCAAACTGATGCAAATTGCCTGCTCCTGACCCGGGAACACGATGGGCAATTGCCTGACCTGTGTTCAGAAAACAATGTTTAATTTCATCGGCTCTTCTCAGGGACTGCATTTGAAACTCGTCTGGTATCAGTGGGGAAATCCAAATGAGCGTGAGTTCCTCAGGGCACTTCAATCAGTTCCTGTTTGCTAGGCAGGCGTCTGCCCATCAAAGCGTGGGGCCCGGAGTCTATTAGCAAAGTGTTAATTACGCTTGAAATCCTCAGTGCTAAAGTGGAGGTGAGGGTCATCCTCCAACAGAATCACTGGGCAGCAACCAGCAAGAAAAACTGCAAAAAATAGTGATATAAATCATGCTATGGATAACAACATTTAATAATAGATCAATTCTGTAGTGCTAATTGGGCGAGGGGTTTGTAAGTGACATGAGATCAAAGTTAACTAAATAGAGCCTTTGAATCATTTGGGTTGGGAAGGACCTTGAAGATCATGTAGTTCCAAACCCCACTTCTATTTCTGCACCACTGCTGAAAACAAATCCAACATCACATTCTAATTCCATTATATATATTTATATGTATATTAGTCCACAAACTTATTGTTACTGCAAATAAAATTCAAACAGGGAATAAAATTGTTAATTTTTTCCTGCACAATATTTAAAATTCAGTTGTGTTGAAGGCGCTTCAATTTTTTGCTTCCTGATCATGCCAAAGTTCTCAGAATTAAATAATAAATATAACAAAAAAGCTCTTCCTTTCTCACTGTGATGGATCAGTTCTTAAGTCCGTCCGACTTAAGTAATAATAATATCAATAAAAATATTAATATCAATACTAATAGCAACTTAATAGTAACTTAAAAACCCTGCAATAAAATTATTATTATGCAAACAAGTTATTACTGTTGTTATTATTATGATTGTTGTTGTCATAATTTTTATTGTTGTTATTATGTTGTTTTTATCTTATTGTTATTGTTGTTGTTGTTGTTATCGTTATAGTTATTATTATTATTATTGTGTTGTTGTTGTTGTTGTTGTTGTTGTTATTGTTGTTATTGTTGTTATTATTGTTGTTATTATTATTCCTACTCCTGGTCTAATGGAAGTTGTCCCCGTTCATGGTAGGGATTGGACCAAGATGTGCTTTAAGCCCCTCCCAACCCAAACCACCCTGTGATTTGATGATTTGATGATCATTACTATTAAAACCTGCAATCCCTTGATTCTCAGTAACTTCTGAACATACGAATTTGGCCTAAAATAAACATTTTTTGCCACCTTTATCATGAAATAAACTGCCCAGCCCTCCTAACATGTTCTTACAACCCTTGTCATGCCAACTCTGGTGGGCCGTCCCATCCCAACCTTTCCCCCAGTCCCTCCACGCTGGAATGATAAAAGTGGGAGACTCATGGTTGAGATAAAGACACTTTAACAGGTGAAGCAAAGCCAGGGGCTCAAGCAGAGCTAAAAAGGAGGAAAGGCACAAGAAAAACAAACAGACAAACAAAAAGAAATGGCCACTGTGCTGCAAAGACAACGAACTCCATCCTGGCCAGACTCAGGGCACAAACTTATTGTTTATTAAAAGAATGTAGGCAGGTCAGAAAGGGTTTGTTCTGCACATCCCATGAGTCTCTCCATGAATCCTGGAAGAGATTTTCCAATGGCCAGCCAGCAAGCTCATATTTCAGCACCGTGAAGTGCCTTCATTCAATTAATATGAAAAGCTTTTATCAATCTACATTGTGCTTTCACTCCATTAATATGAAAAGCTTTTATCAACCTACATTCATCTCACCTGGGTAAGAACTCGAAATTATTTGTGATGGCTTATCAGGATCCGACCATGGAAGTGTGAGAAAGACATTACAGCAGCCAATATGAAGTTCATTTTTCCCTTTCTGGCAAAGAGCTCTTAAAAATACTTTATTAAGCCTGTTTGAATAGTGTAGTGGAACAATCTCGCACAGCCACTGCACATTATCCTCTTGATTCCCCGTCGCCTTAAAAACAGCAATTAGAAGCTGATGAGAAACGTCCAGGAACAATAACAGTTAAAGATCAATTAGGGATCCATGCAGCCGGGAAGTTTAAATATTTATTAGAATAACAACAACCTTTCAAATAATAGTTCAAACTTCATTACTCTAATACGCTCTTGAGCTGCTGTTTTCTGCCTCACTTCACTGTAATTGCAAACTGCAACTGCGACGGGGAAATGTTTCAGCCCGAAGTACATAAAAACGGCAAAGCTTTTACGTTGCGGTGACAGCGCTGGGGGATTTTGTAAACAGACACCAACAGGTTGATTTTTATTATTTTTTTAATCCACCCGCACGTTTCTGAAGGGCTCTTCTGGTGTCAAAATGACAAAAATCTCCCATTTAGATGAGTTGAACTCAAAGTTAGGGCGCGGATCTGTCGCCTGACCTTTGTCGACGCACGGACAAAGGACCACAGGGGTGATGTTCCTCTTCTGGAGAAGACCTGGAGAAAAGAAATTGGGAAGCTGGGTGTATTCAGGATAGAATAGATGTTGATGTTTTTTTGGTCTGTGTTTGGCCCAGCCATCTGTGAGAAATTTATTCTTTTCCTGCCAAGCAGGAGAAAACAAAGGTCGATAAGGGAGAACTTCAGCCTTGGAGGGAACAGTGGTGTATAAACTAAAATTAATTGGGCTCTTACCACTGGCTGATGGCCCTTAGAGGGCATTTGGAGGAGAGAGTGAGGAGGAGGGTGATGAAGTAAGCCCCCAGACCCATTTTAGGGGGACCCCTTGTGTTGTACCACGCAGGCGCAAGGACATTCCAATGCACTCACACATGCGCAGAAGAAGAACCATTCCATAACCGGGGGGAGGGACGTAAGGCCTCTCACTGGGCGGTACTGGCCACACCTGCCCAGGTGAGACGTCACCCAAAAACAGTTAAAAGGCAGATGGCTCATGCTTTGTCTCGGCTCTCTTCACATGAAGGCCAACGTTGCCTTGGCGGGGACGCCGCTATCCTGTGAGCCGCCGGCGCTGGAGGCTTCAGGACACTTCAGGGTCGGTGAGACAACCTCGTAACACCTGGGCGAGTTAGGGGACACGTAGGGCTTTATTCCTTTCCCTCCTCTCTCTCCCTCTCTTTCCCGTGGGTTCTCGTTTACTTGGCCATCTCTTGTAATAAAATACTGTTGCTTTAAGCTTACAACGGTGTCTTAGTTTCAATTTCAGAGCCCCTGAACTTTTTCCCTGGAACACTGGGTGTTTTTACAGCAAGAACGGAGCTTCTCTTTGGAATTCAGTGCAAAAAGTGGCAGCCTGGGGCATGTTCCTGTGGAATTGGTCAAAGTGGAAGTGTTGTGTGACAACCAGAGCTCTGGTTTCTCTCCATGCCTTGGGGACAAGCAAGACATGCAACCCGGTGTTGCTCAAACACGTAACCCAAAACTCTGCCCTGTCTCTTTGAAAATGGTGATTTAAAGCAAAACCTGATGGAATGAGGGGCCAACAAATGGCATCTACAAAGGCTAAAGGGGAAAAAAATAAATTCACTGGCATAGCAAAAGGGGGGAAAGAAAGAGAGCATTTTTAAAACATTAAAGCTGGACTTAAAGTAGGTCCCTTTCAGCTCAGGAGGTTCTAGGATTTCAAATTCAACAGGAAAATGTTCTTCACTCGGGGGGAAAAGTACAACAGTTGGGGCTGCCAGGGGTGCCTTGTGCTGAGACTGCTTGGCCCTGGGTGAACTGGTGCCATGGGGTGGCACCCACGGGGCTCCTGCAGCCACCAGACTGTGCCAGCACGTTGTGCAAGAGGCCTCCAACTCATCTCCACACACATCTAATCTGAGCTTGGCATGTTGGCATGGACTCACAAGGGCACTTTTGTGTTCCTGACACTTTTTTCCACGTACACTTTATTAAGGGTTTCTTCATCTTGTTTCAGTGTTTTATATAAGTAATATTTTATTTATAGAATATTTATTTTCTGTATTGTGTCTAGTGTTTTGTATAAAGTTTTTGAAGTTTTTTGTTATGCTTCAAGGGTTAAGATCACAGAATCACTGAATTGGAGAATCACAGAATTAGGGAATCACTGAATAACAGAATCACAGAATTAGGGAATCACAGAATTAGGGAACCACAGAATCACAGAATCACTGAATTGTAGAATCACAGAATCACAGAAATAGAGAATCACAGAATTACAGAATCACTGAATTACAGAATTACAGAATCACAGAATTAGGGAATCACAGAATCACTGAATTACAGAATCACAGAATTACAGAATCACAGAATCATGGAATCACAGAATCAGAGAATTACAGAATCACAGAATTACGGAATCACAGAATTACAGAATTAGGGAATCACTGAATAACAGAATCACAGAATCACTGAATTACAGAATCACAGAATTACAGAATCACAGAATTACAGAGTCACTGAATTACAGAATCACTGAATCACAGAATGGTTTGGTCAGGAAAGGACCTTAAAGATCCTGTCAGTTCACCTCCCTGCCATGGCCAGGGATGCCTTTCACTAAACCAAATTGCTCCAAACCCCGTCCAAGAGGGTGTTCTGGCTCAGGACCCCTCCTGGAGCCCAGTATAAACCAGCATCCACCAGCACAGCCCCCACTGTGGGCCCTTCCAACCTGACCCACTCTGTGGGATTTTGTGACTCTGTCTTGAATTCATTTTTAATAAAAAATAGCAATGTGTTTGACTCTTGTACTTCTCTTTAGTCCTTCGTTCTCCTCTAGGGGAGGGGGGAAAAAAAATTAAGATTTGGCAGGTCTGAGCACAGCAGAAATGATTATGCCATCAAAGCAAGATTTATTGGGTTTAATAAAACACCAGTAAAACTGCTGCTTAGGCTGATCATTGAAAGAAGCGGGCGACGGTTTGAAATGCTTTTAACACTTGAAAATGCACAGCGGTTCAGGTCATTATCCTAATGTTGAGTTGCTGTAACAACTTCTCTGTGAATGTCTCTTACGAGCTGCCATCAGTGGAAACAGCGCCAGAACTGTGAGCGACACAAGGCACGGAGCAGGACGGGAGGACCAAAAAAAAAAGTGCTTCAGCTCACACAACCACATCTCAAAAACAAGAGGAAATACGAAGGCTGTGCCAATGGATACCCTTTCAGGCTTTACTCACACCCCATGTGCACAAAAGCCATAGAAATCTTGAATCCCAGAGTGGTTTGGGGTGGGAAGGGACTTTAAAGCTCATCCAGTTCCACCCCATGCCATGGGCAGGGACACCTCCCAGCAGACCAAGTGACTGCTCTTCCGGGAAGTTTCTAAGGGAAGTTTTAATCATGATAAAGAGATTTTTTACAATGATAATTTGCCCTAATCTCTGAATTTTCCATCCCACAGGGCCAGCTCTTCCCAGCAGATACCCAAGAAACAGCACTCTGCTGATTTTCCCCCTGCAATTTATCTTTGCAATATTCCCCCTTTGCCCTCCCCCCCCCCAAAAAAAATAAAAATAAAGCAAACGATGCTGAATTACAGTCATGTAGCTGCAAAATGTTATAAATCAACTAAACTAAGGAACGCTTGAGGGGCAACTTCCTCCTATTTGGCTCTTTTATGACAGGCAGACAAACAACACTTAGGAAAGTACATTTACGAAATGGGAAGCTCTTTCTGCGGGTATAAATATGTCCAATGGATTTGGTTTAAACAAGTTTCATGCCGCAAATCTTTTCTCTTTTTTCCTGCCCGACAATTTTATCTCTAATCTTTAAACCCGGCTGTGTTTCTCTTGCCAGATCCACACCTCGGGGAGAACATGCTAATCATCCTCCCCCTGTCCTGAACTGATTTCCCTCTGTCGCTCCCATGCATGATTATAATTTGATGATAAGAGAAACAATTTAAAACTGCAATTAGGAAAGCATTTCTTCGTTAATTCCCTCCCGGCTAAATGACTTCCTCTCGCGCTAGGAAGTTAACCATCTGACAGCATGACTGAGCTTCGGGAACTTCAATTCCCATTCACAAAAAAAACCCCTCTTTTCTTGCTGCTTCTCATATTCTTGTCGCTATTTATGCCGATTTACTCCCTCTTGGGTTTATAAATCCCGGGATCCCCGAGAGATTCCACCTGGAGGTGATATTTGGATCCAGGCTGGACCTCTGGCTCTTTGTTTCCCTTGACTTTATGTGCTTTATGTGTTTTTATTTACTGGGTAGATAAGAACAGGAGCCACTTCGGGGTCGTTCCTCGGGGCACCATCTCGCTGTGTGGAGAGGGATCGGCACAGAAGGATCAGGCAATAAGAGGAGATTACATTTCGTGGAATAAAACATTACAAAGGGGCTCCCAAATTGTCCTATCAGTATTGCCACGTAGCAAGGAGAAAATCAGGAGGCAGAACAAAGGGTGGAATGAGAAATTCCGTAATTGCCACCCTCGTGGAGGTAAAATTATGGGCTGGGATGATGGTTCTGTAGTTCAAACACAGGCCAAAAAGTGCAGGGAGTCCACTGGGTTATTTTTTTTCTTTCTTTCTTTTTCCTCTAACATCACACCCAAACTAGCCATAAAGGAGAACAGAGAATAACACAAGTGTTAACATAATAAGAAATAAAAATTACCCTCATTCATCTGCTCGTCTCTATTTCACTGTTGGGAGTGGATACCGGTGTATGACTTGCAGCAAATACAAAATGTATGTGCCTTCTGCTAAAAATATGTAACTTGGATTTAAGGTAATTTATTTAAAAGCCTAATGAGGTTGACATTTGCAGCAGGTTCCTGCCATTTCTGTTCCTTCTGGCTTCGCTGAGATAAAATAAAATTGTGGCAGGTGACTCATGGAATGAGCTGACCCAGCAGGGCAGAGCAGATCCCCTGAAATGCCCGTGTGGAATGAGGTCAGTTTTGAGCTTTATTGGATGTGTTGACGAGTTTTTCAGGACTGCTTCCTCTGGGCCAAGGACATGGAAGGGCATGGATTGAGAAGTGGATGGACAGGGGACGTTGGAGAGGGGAGCAGTGGTGGGGAATTGGGCACAGCGTGAGGGTCCCTACAGGCAGAGGGCACAGGAGCAACCAAGAGCAGAATAACCTGGGAAAGAATTGTTGAAATAAGCTGGGAAGAGCTTTGCTTTCCACAGTTGGCCAAAACGCACCAAATGAGATCCCCTCCAATGGGAGATTTGAGAGTGGGGACAAAAGGAACATGGGAACATGAGGTTAGAATTCCCACTGATTGTGGAAGAGTTGAGGAAACTCCCTTACTTGTGGCTGCTCCACCCCTGGAAGTGTCCAAGGCCAGGCTGGATGGGGTTTGGAGCCATCTGGGCTGGTGGAAGGTGTCCCTGGGTGGAACTGGGTGAATCTGAAGGTCCCTTTCAGCCCATAACATTCTGGGATTCTGCAATTCTACGGAATTCTTTCATCAGTATCAGTGGAGGAAAATGACTTTAAACTCCTCAGTATTGCTTCCTCGGGCAGAGTTTTTATCCTCCTAGAATTTGGTTTTCCAGCCCTGGGGAGGCCTTGGCACACCCTGGTGAGGCTGCCCCTGAATTCCTGGAAGTGCCCAAGGCCAGGTTGGACAGGGCTTGGAGCCACCTGGGCTGGTGGAAGGTGCCCTTGCCCATGGCAGGGGGTGAAACTGGATGGGCTTTGCGGTCCCTTCCCACCCAAACCAGTGTGGGATTCTATGGAAAACATCCAGCCTGGAAGAGCTGGTGCCTCTTACCAGCACCTGATGGAAGGTGGCTGAGGAAGTGCTGAGAGGGACAGGACCAAGGGGTTCCAGGGGGGGTTGTGAGGAATGGGGTAAGAGCAGGGAAGTGAGAAATGTCGCACATTTCTCCTAGAAACCATGAAAAAAGGGCATTTTATTTGCTCTGCATCAGGCTCAATGTTAGCACGAGGAACAGTGATATCCCTTATGTCGCTTTTTCTTGACTTAACCCATGACTGGGAGCCTTAAAGATAATGAGATCTGAGATAAGGACGTCTTTATGCTTCTATCTGTCTCCTCTCATCTCCCAGTGCCCTGCTCAAAAGGTCACGGCATGGAGAGCAGTCCCTGCAAGAAAACCTGAACTGTTCATTTGTTCTTTCCTTATTTTTCATCCCGCTGACATCTTTGAGGATCTCGAATGCCTCTTGCAAGCCATGTCCTTCTCAAACCAGCAAAGAACTCCGATTCATATAAAAATTGTTCTTCCTCTGCCTAAAAATGCTGCATTTCAGTTTATTCTGATTTCAGTTCAAATTCATGTTCAGCATATGGATGTTTTTTGGCTTTTTTTTTTTTTTTTTACAGGCCAGTCTGCACAAAACCACCTTTATTTAAAGGAGAGGATGGAAAAATAAGCTCAGTGTCCACCTCCAAAATCCCTTCTCGCAGTGAAAAATAACCAGGGGAAAACCTACCTCAAAACATCTAAATTGGAAGCGTTTTTCTATCCGTACTGAAATCGGTTAGATCGATTAAAATGTGACTTTGCTTGGCTGAGGCGCGTTGGGAAAGTCTTGGGTCCAAAAGCACGTTGAGGAAGACAACAGCAAAGACAAATGTGTCGAACAGGGGTGCCGAAAGCAAACCAAACTGCAGAGTAAATAAATCCTTTGTCAGCCCCGCTGAGCCCCCCACACGACTCAGCCCGACATGTAAACCCCCCTGGGATGACACACCACGGGGGGAGAATTCCCGATGAAAACGTTGCGGATCTCAGAGTGTTCCATTGATTTTGTCCCTGCAGAGCTGCCAAGTGACAGCTGAGGAATGGCAGGAACACACTTGGTTAGCTCACGAGGAGCCTTTTTAATCGTCTCCCTTTTTAACGCCCCGCTCAATAATTCCTCTCCAGAGCACGTGTGTCTGCCTTGTCCTTTAATGAGGTTTCCAAATGGGAAAATCAATGGCGTTAAAGACTCGTGGAAAGGGATGTAAATAAGTGGCTGTAAACTTACCTGGAGAGCTTTGAAAGGGTTTGGATCCAACGATGCACAGTAGGAACTTGGGAGGGGGAAGAGGGGGGGTTATATTGATGTTTATTCTTCTAATTTATATAGAATGTAGGAATATTTTATGACTTTCTTCACTACTTCAGTCATTCATTTAAATACACTTTTGCTTGAAGCGAGGAAGAAAAACAAACAGAGAAAAAGGGGGGAAAAAAAAGGATTTACATTTAAGGAACTTGAAAATTACATTTTGCTCTTCTGGAATCCCAGGCTGGTTTGGGTGGGAAGGGACCTTAAAGATCACCCACCATGGGCACCTTCCACCAGCCCAGGTGGCTCCAAGTCCTGTCCAGCCTGGCCTTGGACACTTCCAGGGATCCAGGGGCAGCCACAGCTTCTCTGGGCAACCTCACAGGGAGGAATTCCTTCCCAGCATCCCAGCCAACCTACCCTCCTTCAGCTCAAGGCCATTCCCCATCCTCCTATCTCTATCCTTTAACTGTATTTTTGTGAGAACAGTTGTAACCAAACTTTAAGACAAAGAAAAAAATATTATTAATTATCTTAATTAATAAAACTGGCCAGATTTTGCCAGTCCTTGCCATCCTGCTGCCAGGCAGAGGCACCTGGTGGTGGAACAGACATGTTTCTGCTTCGTGTGGGTTTGCTGTTTTAAACACAAGTATTTAATTGCTGCAAACAGTGGGACTCCCGACGTTATTCTGATGACTACTGAACTGTTAAATTGATCAGAGCACTGAGAATATGTATGTTTTTAAATCAACCTCCTGGCAAGTTTCCTTTGCCTTAATGCTTTCCCCGTTACCCTTAATTTAATCCTTTTCTTATCCATTGCCTCCCAAATTGTAGCACTAACCCCTCTCCTTCTGATCCTGGTAGCGCCTCCAGAATTTATAAAAAATTAAAGACTCCTCAAGCTTTTAAACAATTTGGGCAAAATTCCCCACACGTCATTTCCCTGGGAGCAGATGGAGCTGCACCAGGAATGAATTGGGATACCAGGAATTCCCAAGCAACTGGAGGACTCAGCTATTTATGATTTCTGGCTTCATGAATCTGGTTTCTCCAGGAGCTTTCAGGAAGGTAAAGAAGTAAAACCAAAATGCTGAAGATGTTACGACGTCCAGGAGGCAACTCACACCTCCCCAACTTCCAGGGACTGGGATGGGAAGCTTGGCACGGATCAGGGATACTCATAAACCTCTGGGTGTTGGTTGGTTGAAGCGTCTCTTTATCTACATCTATTTAAAGTTCTTTTCCTGTAGACATTTTTACTACCCGGGGTGTGTGGGTGTGTGGGTGTGTGGCAATTGAATTGTTGATGCCTTATTTTGGTTTTATACTCTTGTAAAGGCATTAAAAGCAACTCTTACACCTCAAAAAACTAGAGGAAGTGATGGGGAGTCAGGCCCAATTCAACTCATTTTTCTGTAGTCATGCTCTTTAAAAAGCTGGGAAGAATCTGAATGTGAACAAAGCAAATTGCAAGAATTGGCTTCCCCTAAAAAATTAAATTTTCTCTCCTTTTGTTTCTTTTGTTGCTGTTTTTTTATTTGTTTGTTTTTTATTCCACAACACCTTGAAAAGGGTTGACCTGGAAACACAAAACCAATGTTACTCAGAGCTCTACTTCGACACTAAAATATATGTATAACACAACGGCTGGGAAAACAAAATGCCCAAGAAGAAACACGGCCAATTAATTCTGAAACGTTTTAAACAATCAATGGAAAACCTTTTAAGGCAACGCCTTCTGAGGACACAGAGAATTCTATAACATCAAAGTAGCCTGTGGATGTATTTTTTTTTGGATCTGGAAAACCTGGAGATGTTCTTGCTAAACTGCTTTGGTGTTCTGGAAGCACTGGGTGCTTCTAGTATGGAAAGGAGTGGATGACATCGGGCACAGGAGAAGGGCACGGAATGTGACAGCTGGTCTGAGGCACTTGAGCACAATTCCCTCCAGAAGGCTGTCAGGCAAAACCAATTCCCTCACTGTAATTAAATTAAATGATGTATATTGGGGAAGACTCATCTCCGTTGGTTCTTCGACATAACAAAGTGTCTGGAGGGTCCAAAGCGCTGTCGTTTTGCAAAAGGATGTGTTTTCCACTTTGGATTTCTCTGTTATTTGAAAAATTAACCCTTGGGAGGATGGGACCTTCCCTCTGTCACACCCAAAAACCCGTCACTGGAGCAAATGGCTTGCTGGGATTGATTTATGGCCCTTCCATAATGTAACATAATGACACGTAACACAATTCCATTACGCAGCGAGGTTAATTTGAATTATGGTTTGTTCTCCCTGCCAGGCGATGGGAGATACTCGTGTTGGGCAACTGCTGCAATATTTTACTGCAGCCTTTCCTTGGATGGGCTGCGGCGTCCCAAAAATGCAGCAATTAACTCTCCTGGAGAGAGAAAGCCCTAGTGATCCACAAGGTTTCCTGGGCAGGGGTTGTTTAAAGGGAATTGCTGCAAAACCTGCTGCTCCAGAGCAATTAAAAAGGTGGGAATGCCGAGAAGAATTAATGAAATTCCTGAATTTGAGATACCTCTCATTCCTGGAAGTGTCCAAGGCCAGGTTGGACGGGGCTTGGAGCAACCTGGGCTGGTGGGGGGTGTCCCTGCCCATGGCAGGGTGTGGAACTGGGTGGACTTTGAGATCCCTTCCAACTCAAACTTTTCCAGGATTTTTGGATTCTAAGAAAAGGATATGAAACAGGAATAGTGTGTGAAGGATTATTTCACTGTGTGGAGAAAAGGGAAGGGAGGGAG
>VWZG01007842.1:39953-56842 GCA_013396735.1 Grallaria varia
GGGAAGGGAAGGGAAGGGAAGGGAGGTAGGGAAGGAGGGAGGGGAGGGAAAAGGGGAAAAGGAGAAAAGGGAAAGGAAAAGGAAAATGGGAAGGGAAAAAGAGAAAGAGCAAAAGGAAATTGGAAGGGAAGGTTTGGGAAGGGAAGATTTGGGAAGCAAATAACAAAAACAAAAGCCAAGGGGTCGTATTAAAATGGGAAGGGTTTTTTGGGGATCCCTCTAAAAAATTTCAAAACACTGATTTTAACCATTTACCCAAAAATAATAGTGCAGAGAGAAATGTTTCAGCAGCAAAACAATCTGGAACACGGCTGAAGTTGAATTAACAAAATCTGCAATTTTTTCTGTATTGATCGCTTGATTTCTTTCTCCTTTTGACAACCTCCCTCGTTACTGCATCGCAGGCGTTTCCTCACATAATTTCCAGTTCAAATGCGAGAGCTGAGTAATAACAATTCCTGTCAAGGTGCCAGGGGAGCAGCAAAATTCAGGTTCTCAACACTTGTGGAACAGTGGGAAGTGAAAATGATGGAGAGAGACCAGGTGCAAAGAGGTCCCGGTTCTTTCCGGGGCAGGATTAAAACACGGGAATAACTAAGACATGTGTGAAATACTGAATGTCATTCCCTTAAGGGATTGAACCACCGAGAGCCAGGGAACAGTGAGAGGGGATCTGCACAGAAAATACGTATCAGTTACTCTTGGTTTAAAACTAGAAGTAGGAAATACCTCCTTGCCAGATCTCAGACTTCCATGATCATAAAATCAGTGCTACAACCAGACGCAGAACCCCAGAAACCTTCCAGGACCATAATAAAAGCTGCAAAAATTGTGAGAACTGAGAACAAAATTGAGCTCTTATCTCCTCTGATATCCCATTTGCCCTGCAATGGTTTACAAAACAATCTCAACTTTGCATTTCCTTGTCACTCATTGGAAGACTTGGCGAGACGAGGTGAAATCCCTGAAAAACACTGCGAGACATCAAAAGGGGAGGGGAAAGCCAAGACAAAAAGTGAGTTTTCTGGGAGTTGTTTTGGATTCTTAAGAACGTCCTAACCTTTATAAACATGAAATGCAGGAGGACTTCATGCCCTTAACAAATGAAGGAGTGGGAGGGAGGGAAATGCAAAGCAAGCCTGGGGGAAAGTTGGATCCCTGGTTGTTAATAGATATACAGAATGCAGTGCCAGTGTAATCAGAGTGGGTCTGTCGGAGAAGAGAGATGTGTGGCTCACCAATTACAGACAGCAGGGAAAATTGAAAGAAATTACATTCAGGGGAGTGTGAAATGTGAAAGTCGGGGAAATAAATTAGATGTTGTATGACCTCTAGTGTAATATGTGGAGAAGTAATACATTTAACCTGGTTGTAATCATGTCATAGCCAGACTGCATTAGGAACTCTTGCATTGAAATTTGCCTCTCTCCAGTCTCTCTGCTCTTGACTTTTGGAAATGGGAAACAAAACAACAACACGGGGAGCTCCAGAGCTGGGGCTGGAAAGAGAATCCAGCAAAGGCTGTGCCGTGTGAAAGAGCCAGGCTCAGAATCTGCTCCATCGTGCACCACCCAAATCTGAAAAACATCTGGGTCACCAGGGGGCTCCTTGAGGAAGGAAAGACTGTTATATCAGCTGCAAAGTCTGCTGCATCACAACAGGCTAAAATATCTGCAGAATAAAACTTATTGGTGTGGAAATGTCTTTGCTGGTGTCAGTAAGGGGGGCGGAGGGGTTTAAATTGCCTGAAGATGTGGCTGGGGGGCCTGAAGTGTAAGGAGATATCTTTAAAGAAAGTATGGATTTTGGTGTCCTCTGGCTTAAAGGAGGTTCTAAACATGGTAGAAAGTGTGACTAGAGAGAATTAAATGACCCTGGAAAACATCTGATGATGAGATAATACAGGAGTTCTGAATGTCTCAGAGTCTGCCTGATACCCTGTTTAGGAACTTCAATGCAGTTTATGTCCATTAATTTTTGTTCTATGCATCACAGGCTCAGAAAACTGTGTCTTTCACTTTGCAAAAGTCGTTTTTTCCTCCTTCTCCTCAGGTAAGACACCCACCATACTTTCTTTCTTTTTTTTCCTCATGGTTGGTGTAAACCGTTCTGCCTGTGCCCTGCTTGATCCAGATTCCTAAAATGGTTCAGATGAAGCATCCTGGAAGTGTCCAAGGCCAGGTTGGACGGGGCTTGGAGCAACCCGGACTGGTGGAAGGTGTCCCTGCCCATGGCAGGGGGTGACATTGGGTGGACTTTGAGGTCCCTTTCAAGCCAAACCATTCCAAGATCTATGATTCCATGAAAGTTGATCCAAAGATGCTCCTAACGAGCTGCAGACTAAAAAGGCAACTTGTGTTATTTAATTAAGGAGCCTGGGTTTGGAGTCAGAGGATGTGAAGTTTTTCCTGAGAGGTGGAAGATGGCGAGAAAATTGGAAGGTCTGGGAAGGGTTTTACAGGGTCACGTTCTCTTGTGAAGGACTGAACTTTGTCAGCTTGTCTTTTCACGTCAAAGTCCTGCATGTTGTGTCAGAAGGGCTTTTATGAAAAAAAAAAAATATAAATTATAGACTGCTATAGATGTTTGTCTGGTTTTTATTCATTCACCAAGGGCCAGGGGGAATTAGTTTGGCTAATTAGGGCCTCCGTGTCATTTTGAAGACAGGTAACGGGGACCATTCCCTGCAGTATAGGTGGAAAAAAAAAAAAAACAGGAAATAAATATGGCTTGGCCACGTCTAATTCCATCTACATGAAGCTGCTAAACAGCTTCACTTACAAAGGCATGAGGAAGCTGAGGTGAGGACTTGACCCCGTGAGAAAACACAGCCCCAAAAGTGTAGGATTTTTCAATTAAGAGAGGATGGGAAAGATAACTGGGAGGAAATCAGGCAGTCTGAGGTTGAAGAAGGGATGTGGAATACCCTCAAGCCAAAGAGCTCCCAAGGAGGGGCTCGTTCCTGAAGAACTCCCTCGCCACAGATTGGCTGTGAAGTGGAGCAGCTATAGGGGAACTGATGGGGTATTTGGGGAGCTGCTTCTTCCATCGACATCTGGCCATCCTAGACATCCTTATCCACCTCGGGTTTGTTTCCCCTCAGGAGGCTGAATATTGACGAGCAGTAATTGTAAGGGTTTTTTTAATCATAGGAGTAATAATAACCGTAACAGCCACATTAACAAGAAGTTGCTTTGTCTGCTTCTTACTGTGCTGACGCAGAACTGCAGCTAATCTGGTGTGATAACAAACCCCATGACTTCCATATGGTCATTTTAGCCTTTTATTCAATATTCTGAGATAAAAACTAGGAATAATTTCTGGACAGGATTTTTTACTTTCAAACCCTCAGTACCATCCCTGACAAAATGACTGGATACACCTAAAACTTCAGGGTGAACTGGGGCTACATTATTATAGTCCTCTTTGGTTATGACCATCTTCTGAATATTCCAGGACTTATTATTTGCCATTTTATCCACCTTGTTTGACTTGTGGTAGGTTTTTAACTAATGCAGGAGGGTCTGGAGTGGCTGAGGGTGCTTGGTTTGTCCAGCTGGAGAAGAGGAGAGTGAGGGCAGAGCTCCTCAGGGTCTGCAGCTTCAAGACAAGGATGGGACCATAGGGGTGTCCGTGCAGGTCCAGGGGTTGTACTGGATGGTCCTTGGAAGTGTCTTCCCACTCAGGATATTCTGATATTCCATAAAACACATGAAGTAAAAGGCAGGCAATTCCACTTAAACAGGAAAGTTTTCTCCTGTGAAAGTGGCCGGATGTTGGAACACAGAGGGAGCAGAGGGGTTATGGAATGTCCATTCTTAGACATGCCCGACTGGGCACAGGCCTGGACAACTTGCTCTGGCTGGCCCTGTCTGAGCAGAAAAGCTGGGCTTGGGCATCTCTAGAGGTGCCTCCCAAGCCCAGCGACTCTGTTATTTTCTTAGAGGTGTCACATCTTTGAATATGTCCCTTCTGGGTGGGTTTTTTTTCTCCATGAAACCCCAAGGTCCACATTCATGCCACGTAACTTCAGGCAGTTCAAATAAAAACCCAGGCCCTTCTGAAGCACACCCAAAGCAAGCTGAAATCTCCTTTGGCATAAGCACTTTTGAAACAAGGGCAGGTGCCCCAAACCCAGCAAAGTCGTGCAACAAATTTGGAATAGCTGTTGGTTTTTAGAGGGTTTCTGGAAAAGTGGCTTCTCACAAGACTGGAGACTGATTTTTTGATCTCCCCTTCCCAGTGTGAAGCGAGGTAGATCAATCTCTGCTCTTTGTATTTCCGTCTGCTCTGAATACTTTCCTTTAAGGCTGCGGATCCGCGCCTTTAATGGGTAGAGGAACGCCAGCAAGGCATCAGAACAAGCAGCAGAGATCATTTCCAAACGCTTCTCTGCATTTCAAATCGTGCCACTTAATTGACAATTTCTCTAACAAATTCAGGTCATGTCAAACACACAATCCCTGACTCCTTCGAGCCCATGTGCAGGTTTTAATATGCATAAGTCACAGAAGGGTGGCTGTTGGCTTATGCAAACTTGTGTCTTGACGACAGGTTAAAATGGGGTTTTTTGAAGTGTTTTTAAAAAGTCTTTAAGGAGAGAGTTGTGGGATTGAAAGAAGGGACGAAGCTCAACTCTTTTAGGCTGTCGGGATACCACCAGGTTTCGGACGAGGCAGATGTGAAGGGCAAAATTAGCCAATTACTGAAAAATATTGAGCAATTCCGAGGTGACTTTCTCTGGGTTATGGCCCATCATGGCAAATAACTACCTCAATTATCAGCTTGGCACAAAGAACAGTGTTTGTGAGGCATAATTAAAGGGCGTTGTTTGAACTGGCTTTGCTGAGCTTTATGACCAGTAACCTGCAGGTGAACATGAAGCTCCACTTTGAAGACCTGCTCCGTAATTTAAACCAGAGTAACGTCTCAGATGCTCTTTTAGCAAAGACCTGGCTGCCTTGTTCCAGGAAAAATGAAGGAAAAAAAAAAAAAAAGAAAAGAAACTCCCCATTTAAAGGGGACGTTTTTAGAAGCCCCTCATTCTGTCATATTTATTCCCGTTACTTTATTACTGCGTGAACAGCTTGACAAAGTCTTTTCAGCTACTACACTCTATTTGTCTAATTACCTGCCTTTCTTTTCTGGAGCTGGTAATATAAAACATACTCCAAGCACTGAAATGAAGTCATTAATCAAATTGCAAATTTAGCTGTCGCAGGCAGTAACACAAAAAAAAAAAAAAAAAAAAAATTTCTGACTGTGGTTCATGCAATTGCTCACCTTGACCCTACATCCAATCAATGCTTATACCCCTACNGATGGTGGGTGGTACAAAAGCATTTCTGGCAAAACTTCACTCGCCTTGCGATGTTTTGCAAACAAGTCACTTTTCCTGCAATTATTCCTCCTCTCTCAGGTGTCTGTGCAGGAGCAGAGCTCTGCAAAACTGGATTGCAACGTCTGAGAGCGACAAAGATTTGTGACACTGTTGACTTTGGACATACAGGGCCCAAAATGTACAAGCAGGTGGTTCCTGAGCTGCAGAGACACCAAAACCTTCTGCAGGCACGGAGCACCCTGCCCCTCGAGGAATGAGACTACGAAGCAGTGTTTCAGTGAGAAATCATAACACAATTTTCCTTTTATTAATTTATATACATTTATAAGCTTTTGATTCCTTTCAATGTCTGAGGCGTTTGGCCTCCTGTCAGATTTGAGTGAGAATGGCCACTAAGGTGAAGAGCTGTAGGGAAAAGGCACGAAAATATATGGAAACCTTTCATTTTCTTAGAAAATCAGGCTAAAATGACCACTTTGCTCCCAAATATTACCATTTTTTGGTGTGTTCTTGGTCTCTTCCACCCTTGTGCTGTTTAACATTCCCTTCTTCCGTAACTCAAACCTGGAAACTGGGAGCCTGCACATCCTTGAGCTTTCTGGTGGCAAGTCAACAGGAAGAAGAGAACAATCTCTCTTTTTTTCATCTTATAATGCCAAGGAAATTAATCCTTAATATTCAACGACTTCCCAGTCCGCTTTCCAATATCTTAGCAATCCGTTCCAATAAAACATGCACTGCAATTTAAAAGGAAATCTGCTCCGAGGGAGTTTTCATTAATACACACACTCCTCAGTTAATAAAGCAATATCTGGAGTAATACATGAATAATTTGGGGCTGGTGTGTTAATCCTTTGGGGATGGCACGTTAATAGTCTTGTTTAGATTGAACAGCTTCGGCAAGAACGTTCTGCATGTCATTCACAATTCAGGTATCTGATCGCATCAATTAGTGGGGATGAATTTGCTTAAAGCGAGATCTCCTCAGGAAGTGAAAACTGGGTGAGAGTGTGTCTGACTCCTCGAATTTTTAATCTGGTTTAGGAGTCACTGAATTGAAGAAAAATTTCAGAATATAAAGGTCTGGTAGAGTTCTGGGTTCTCTCTGTCACAATTTGGGAAAAAGGCTGCTGGAAGATCCGAGCTTTGCTTTTTCCTTTGAATCAAAACACTTGCTGCTGGGGAAAAAAAAAAGGGCAAAGAGTTGGATATTTCCCAAAAACACGTAGGACTGAATCACTTGGGCTGCTGGAAGGAGGGAGAGAGGGGAGGAATGGGTGGAAAAGAGAGACCTTTCAACCTGGAAAGAATCCCTCCAAAAATACACATTTTTATCGCCAAAAAAAATCGAGTAGCAGCTTGGCGGTGTCCTGTCAGCATTAGGAAGGATTCAGGTTATGCTGCCTGTTGTCTTTGATGCTGGTTTGCTTTAAAGTGAAATAAAAAAGGGTCTCAAAGGCCTGTTCTGTGTATAAAGTCCTGTTTCCAGGCTGAGGTTTGATTCCCCTTTGAACCGAGGGGAGAAGGTTTACCAAGGGCTCGTTTCCCTGCCCAGCAGGATAATGCTGGTGTTCAGACAGCAGCGGGAATCACATTGGCTATAAATAACAAAATATTTAGAATATTTTTGCAAACTCTAAACTTGCACTCATATATTCGCGCTCCCGTTTGAGAAACCTGAAGATCTTTCTTTTTCCTATATTTTCTGGCCCAAAGTCACAGATTTGTTGGCTCTCCAGACTAATTGGGCCAGGGTTTAGCCAGTGCTGCTCTATTCAGAGTCATTTCGCCGCTGCCCAGGAGCAAAGAGGAGAACTGCAATTGCACGGTGGCTCTGATTTGTGCTAAATCCATTCCTGCAGATTAATTATGATGGCTTGCTCCAGGATGTGTCTTAAACCTCACTCGAATCCAATATATTTGAGTGGGAAATAAAAAGTGAGGTTTAGAAGCAAGGTCATAATTCCTTTTTTTGTTTTTTTGTTTGTTTTTGGTTTTTTGTTTGTTTGTTTGTTTGTTTTTGTTATTGTTGTTGGTTTTTTGGGGTTTTTTTTGTTAGATCAACTAAAGCCAGTTTTTCATATGTTGGATTTCCTAGAGAATATTTGGGATAGAAAAGCCCAGGCTGTGTAAACAGAGGAAACAAAGCGACTGCCATCCCAGGGAATAGATGGACATTTTTTTTAATTAAACACTTAAATGCATCTAATTAACTCATTAACCTTTCCATTAATGGTTATATTTCACACTGTGCGCTACACTGCTGTGGTTCACGGGTTTCTTAATTAAATCTAAGGCCACTGGTCGTGCAAAGATTTCCCATTACTTCCACTGTTATCATCCCGGTCTAGCGAGTGGCATCCCCATTCCTGGCAAGGGGATGCAATGAGATGACCTTCAACGTCCCCTCCAACCCGGAGCAGTCTGGGATCCTGTGATTACATGTCCCACAAACCATTCCTCAAGACTTCGCCTTCCAATGGGCTCGTGGTTCCTCTCAGCGCTGCAAGAGCGGTGGCTGCTCTGAGGTGGTTCCTCCAAAACCATGGAATGCTGCTCTGTCCAATTTGGGAAGCAAAAGGCATGGGGAAGGCATTGTGACGGTTTTCCACTGGCTCAAGGTGCTCACCTTTCCCTGGCGCTGTGCCCTCCTTTGCCATCTGGGAATGACTCTCCTGAGTGTTGTTTGGAGATCTGCAGGGCTTGATCCCCATTAAAATCCCTGCCTCAACTCCTCACTTCCCTGTGTTTCTTTGCCTTCCCATTCCCATTTCACTTCCAGATAGGGGTCAGGTTATTACTTCAATATTCTCTTCATAATATTCGTCGAGGTGGGATTCGGTCAAAGTTGGACTCGATGATCTTGGAGATCGTTTCCAACTCTAATGATCCTGTGAATACTTGGAATCTCTTACTTTGAAAACCACTCGTGGTAAAAAAAAAAAAAACAAACCAAAGAAACAACACAACCAACCAAAAAAATGCAGCTGTAATTATTTCAGCTGCAAAATGTCCAATACTCTTTGACTTAAAATTATCTCCTATTTTGGCCTCAGGCAATTGCAGAGGAAATTAGTACATCTCTTGCTGGTGCAGTAGAAACACCAGGCAGCTCAATTTACCTATTTCAGACCTGATCAGCTATTTCAGCAGGACACAAAAACAACCCAAGCAAAGTCTGCAGTGTGTTAAAGCCCCAAGTTTTCCACGGGAATATAAACCAGGTTTATAAATCTAATATATCACCCTGTTCCTCAGATGTGAACGTTGTCAGCCAGAGCCTCGGAAGAGACAAAACCTCTTAAATCACCTATTCCTGGAATCATAAAAAAGGAAAGAAAAAGTTAATTACCGACGCTCAAGATGTATGATGGCTTTTAAAGTGTGACTATTCGATGGCAGCAACAATTTAAGAAGTTATTGCAAAGATGATGGCAGTAGATTTATGTCCTTCTCAGGTTTTGCTCTTTTTCTTTTGGCTTCCCTCCAGTCCACCAGGGTAGAGTTTATTGCCACACTCTTGGGCTGTTTCATTAAAACAGCTTCTATGGCTCTTTTTATAATCCCTTTTTTTTTTTAATTATTTTTTTTCTGTACAAAAGATAAAGATCAACACTCGGCGATTTTTTGTTTGTTGATCTGATTGGAAATGCGAGTTTACAAAACATCCATAAAACATCACAAACTTCCCGTTTTTTGCCATTTAATGCCCCTCCCACTTCCCACGGGTATTCCCTGATCCGGTTTATGGAGCTTCGAAGCACGCTGCAAACGGCCCCTGAACTGGGGAGAGGGAGCAGTGGTGACGTTTTCACCTCGTTTTTCATCACTTGGGGACGAAAAGAAAAGCTTTTCACTGTTCTCCTGCTTTGTGATTCTAACCCAGAAATGCGAGGGGAGAGAATGTGATTTTTTTCTGGTAGAGGAGCTGGCAATAATATCCAAATAAAAACAGCGCACTAAATCATTCCCAGGGAATCAGAGGCACGGGGTCCATGGAATTCTTCAGAGGAAAGCTGGCAAGCCTCTGTAATGCCCTGTTCAGACACCCCTTGGAGCAGCTCCAAAGGAACCCAAACATCCCCTGGGAACACTGCTAATTATTCAGGAATTTTAGGTGCCTGCTCGTTTCCTGATGGTCCCTCGACCTCCCTGACTTACCCGAGTGCAGTGACAGGACACAAAGCCTGAAAACCAGTTTGTGTCAACAGGATGGAGCGAACCAGCATTCCCAAAGTGAATTCCAGCCTCTGTAGAAAGGTCTTTGCCTGTCCATCACAATGACCTGGTGATGTTTGAATTTCACGTCAAACAAAATTTCACTCTGAATGTTTCCCCCGTGCGTGACATCAGGCAGAATGGAGTGGGTTGACAGGTCATGGTTCAGCCTGACTTCCAGAGCTTCCATGGGTGACCCATGTGTAGTTCTGCTGCTGGATGTCCCTCCGTGTCACCCACCCCATTCTAGAGACCCAAAATTACCCCTGCTCCTGAGCAGCCCATCACATTTGGGACAGACTGATGATGCCAGGCAGAGACACACTGTCCAGTCGTACACTCTTGTCCCTCCTGAGGGGCTCGTTCCCTTCATGTTACGTTGATGCATGACTGCAAAGCCACAGGTTTTTCTTTATATGGGTTTTATTGTCATTTTCCAGAGGTTGGGGAAAGGTTGTCTGGGTTTCTTTTCAGCAGAAGTTCCACCTTTTTTTACGTCCTAGTTCAGTTCAGTCACTGAGCAGAGGCACTGAAATGTTAATTACAGAATCGCAGAAGCTCCTGAGCTGGAAGGGACCCCCAAGGACCATCCAGTCCAACCCCTAGCCTTGCACAGGACCAGCACAAGGAGTCCCACCCTGTCCCTCAGAGGATCATCCAAACACTCCTGGAGCTCTGGTAGGACCCGAGGAGTCTCCCCTCTGCCTCTTCCTCTCCAGATGTACACACCAAGCGCCCTCAGCCACTCCTTGCATGGACCTTCCAGACCTTTCACCATCTTCCACGTTACCCCCTCCAGGTGACTGTCACCTGCTTTTCCCTCCTCTCCTTTGGGGGAAGAGCCACACGGCTGCACTCACCGAGGGTAAGAATTCTCTCTGCCAACAGTTGCTGCAGTTTTTCCAGGTCTTTTCAAGGCTACAATGACTCGGGCCAGCAGCTGAAGGTCTGGTTTGTCCCCTGCGGTCCCTTCACGTTCTATTTTCAAACAAGCATCGCTCAGTTGGAGAGCTCTCAGCTCCCTTGTTCTCACCTGAAGGCTGTGCTTGGCGTGCCAAGATATTACCTGGAGGGATCATTCTGTACCTCAATTATTGCCTTAAAAAGGCAGGGAGCGTTTTTACAACTCCTTCCACTCTTTTCTCAGCAGCAGAGACAGGATTTAATAGACTTTTTCAAGCTGGCCTGGCATCTGCCTTCCCTGAGTAGGAAAAGCAGCGTATTTACAAGACACACACGGCAGAAAGTCTTTCATTGTCCCCAAAAACCTTTTCTATTCAAACACAGAGATCTTAAGGCCACTTTCCTTCACAAAAATATCTTGAAGTTAGTTCACTGTTTTCTAGTTTACTGTTTTCTAGTTTACTGTTTTCTAGTTTGCTGTTTTCTAGTTTGCTGTTTTCTAGTTCACTGTTTTCTAGTTTGCTGTTTTCTAATTTGCTGTTTTCTAGTTTGCTGTTTTCTAGTTCACTGTTTTCTAATTTGCTGTTTTCTAGTTCGCTGTTTTCTAGTTTACTCTTTTCTAGTTTGCTGTTTTCTAGTTTGCTGTTTTCTAGTTTGCCGTTCTTTGCTCCTTCTCAGGTCTGAGATCGGGACATTACACAGGCAAGACGGGGGGAAATTTCAGAAATATCTTGCTCTGCTCCAAAACCCATCATTTATTAATCACCGTGCCCGGCCCTGTTCCAGCCTGAGTATCTTCAGAAGCAGATTTTTTCCCTNAGTGAAGTCAATCAGCTTCAATCAGTGTTGACACTATGGAACTCAAGAGCAGTACATCAAACCGGGGTGATTTGAGGGCAAGGTTTGCTTTCGGAATACAGCAATAATAAACTCCAGCTGTGTCCTGCCCGTGGCTGCATCACCACACAGTCTGGGGTTGGTTGTTAGTTCGGGGCTCTGCTGTGTCTGTGCTCATCCGAAATCGCTCTCAACGTGGCTAAAATGAAGAGGCTGCCTACAGAAAGAGCTCCATCTCCAAGATGGAAGATCTATAAACATCAAGGAGTTTATTTCAATAGCCCAGGGGGTTGTAGAGATCTGTTTCTTGGGGGAGAAAAGTTCACAAAGAAGCCTCCACAAAGCTCCTTCAAGGACTCTGCAGAAGATGCAATGGCCTGCTGCTGCTGTAATTAAACAGATGTGAACATCCATCAGCTTCACCCTTTGTGGCAATTTCTTTAGGATACGGTTAAATCATGGAATCACAGGGTGGTTTGGGCTGGAAGGGACCTCAACCCCATCCAGTGCCACCTCCTGCCATGGGCAGAGACACCTTCCACAACCGAGCCCCATCCAACCTGGCCTGGGACACTTCCAGGGATCCAGGGGCAGCCACAGCTTCACTGGGCAACACTGTTGGTTGTTTAAAAATAGTGGTTGATGTGGAACAACCTGGCCCGAGGCCCAGAGGGCTGGTTTGCTCCAGAGCCGGGTTTGTTTTCCAGGAAGGCTCTGTTGTCATTCCCAACGTCCACGCTCCGAGAGGAGGATGAAGAATTGCACGTCCAGTTCCCCGCTGACCCCATGGGGGTGAGCTATGAGATAGAGAGATCCATCTGTGAGATATGACGTAGACAACAGCATTGGAAAACTCAGGATAATGGGAAAACTCAGGATAATGTCCACGGAGACAAGTAGTTTGGATTCAAGGCCGATTGTTGGCACAGCACAGCTCGGATCAAAAGAAGAAACTCAACGGGAGGGGCAAAATCTCAATAAACTCTCAACTGCCAAGTCGCAGCTTTGTGAAGTTTTGGGTTCATCTAAAGAGCTTTTATTTGAAGAGGTGGAAAACCGAGCACCTGAAACCTGCATTCTGCGCTCCAGGGATTCGATACCTCCTTAATAATCAGTTATTTCTGGTTCTCAAAGGTGCCTTTCCTTGCTGCCCTTCAGGGCTGTGCTGGCCAGTGCTGGATTCGCTGTCACAGCCTTTGCCTCTGATAATTCAGGACTCACTGGGGGAAAAAAATGAGGCGAGAGAAGCGAAACTCCCTCATCCATCCTTGTTTTGACCCATTAAAATCACTTCTCCATCAAAAGCTATTTTCAGACCTTGGAAGTTTACAGGACACGGAAAGACGAATTACATTATTTCTTGCCACATCCCATATTTCATCCCGGGGGCTCATTTGAAGCTTTCCAGGGAAATGACTGATTGGGAAAGGTTTTCAGTATCATGCTTAGTTTAAACCTGTACAAATCTGTATTGGGGAAAGGTTTTCAGTACCATGCTTAGTTTAAACATGTACAAATCCGTATTTGATATAATTTCCAAAGCTTTTGACCCAACTTTTTGGAGATCTTCGCCCTTTTGAGGACCCATCTAATGATTAAGAGGTGAGAAAAGCTGTGTGAAGGACCCACGTGTGAGGGAATGACATCATATCACGCCTGCTAAAATCCACATTGTCAAGCCATTTAGGGAATACAGGGACTATATGATTTTATATTTTTTCTTCCTAAATAAAAAGTGTGGGAGTTTTTTTCCTTGTTAAAATGGAGATATTTGTGGATGGATAGAATATTTTTGAAGGTGTCAAATTCACAACGCAGCCTCACAGTTTAGCCCAAAATTTTGGGCAGAAGTGTGTTCACCAGCAGGAATTCGACCTGGCTCCTTCAGGTCTGATAGAAGTGGCTCGTAATTATAAGTGGCTTAGATTAGATCTTGGTACAAGTTTATAATTGGCTTTTTGGTAGTCGGGGTAATTAAAGATCAGTTACTGCTGTAATACCAAAAATAACGAATTTAGGATGTTTTCCTTCCTCATGTGAAAAAATGTAGTTGTTGCATTCACTAATGAGGTCAAAAGCTATTTGAGAATGAAGGTGACTAAGAAAGCTGATGTTTTTAATGCCACAACGCCGTGTTTTCATGAATATTGACAAAGATATTGCCAGGTGTGTTCTTCAGCCGTAGGTTTTCCTCGGAAACTCCATGACAGAGGTGGTGATAATAATAAATATTGACTGGAGAGAGCAGGTCTCTTTTACTAAGACTTTTTTACTAAAGAGGCAGAGAGGGACTTTTCACAAGGGCCTGGAGTGACAGGAAGGCAGGGATAAATGGGACATTGGGAAGGAATTGCTGGCTGGGAGGGTGGGCAGGCCCTGGCACGGGGTGGCCAGAGAAGCTGGGGCTGCTCCTGGATCCCTGGAAGTGTCCAAGACCAGGTTGGACGGGGCTTGGAGCCACCTGGGCTGATGGAAGGTGTCCCTGCCCATGGCAGGGGGTGAAAGGAGATGGGATTTAAAGTCTTTTCCAGCCCAAACCATCCTGGGATTTCATGATTTAAAGGAATTGCTACAAAGGGCAAAGCTGATGGATGTTCACACCTGTTTAATTCCAGAAGCAGCAGATTATTTTGTCTTTTGCAAAGTCATCAAAAGAGCTTTGCAGAGGCTTCTTTGTGAAGTTTCCACCAAGAAATAGATCTCTACTACTCATTATATATAACGCATATAAATATATAATTCTTCAAGTATTTCAAAAATCACGTTATTGATGGTTCGGTCCCCTCTGGTGTTTGTGTAGCTGGAGTGCAGCTAAAGTAGGTCTTGGATTGACACAAGAGTTTGGGAGGGTCCAGAACTTCCAAATGCTGTGAAGGGCAGCTCAGGTGGAGAGTTCTGAGGAGCACTGACATCCAGGGAACCAGGGAGTCCCAGGAGAGGTTGGGTTGGGGCAGACCTCAAAGCCCATCCAGTGCCACCCCCTGCCATGGGCAGGGACACCTCCCACCAGCCCAGGTTGCTCCAAGCCCCATCCAACCTGGCCTTGGACACTTCCAGGGACCCAGGGGCAGCCACAGCTTCTCTGGGCACCCTGTGCCAGGGCCTGCCCACCCTCAGAATCCAGAATTCCTCCCCAGTGTCCCACCTAACCCTGCCCTCCTTCAGCTTAAAGCCATTCCTGTCACTCCAGGTCCCTGTAAATAATCTCTCTCCATTTTTCTTTTAGCTCCTTTGGGTGCTGGAAGGCCAAGATCACATGGAACATGTTCTTCTCCAGGCTGGACATTGTCCAAAGAGAAAGAAAGAGTTTAGGCTCCCCCTGGCACTGGACTCACGGTAAAGTTGGTTGCAGTGACGTGGAGAAACCTTCAGTCAGGATGAAAATCCTAATATTGGACTTCATCAGCACCTCCTGGGGGGCCTTAAAGCTGAAGTAACACAAATAGGCAACTTGTCTTGCAATTGCTATGAAAGATAATTGCCTGAAATACCCATGTAAAGATGATGGTGTCAATGGTGATCAATAAATGATCACAACTCCCCCCACCCCGCCTCCCAAGGGCATCCCAGTTAGAAGTCAGAGGAAAACAGGCTCCCAAATCAAACAACGTGACATGACCAATTATTGTCAGCCTTAACTTGACGCTGGAATTCCATTTGGGATTCAGCACTGCTGGGAAAGATAAAGACAAACGCTGTGACACACACGTGGCTTTTTCACTCAGAAGCTTCCCCACGATTTACTGCAATGCATTGAATCTCTCCACTCCTTTTTGTATTTTAATTAAGCAGTAGACACAGTTGAACATGTTTTTCTATCCTTTATTCTTAATAAAAAGAGGTTAACGGAAGCGTTTGAGTGAAGAAGAAAAGTAAAAATATCTTTTTTTTTTTCCCTTGGAAATATCTCCTTGGAATATTTTAAGGAGTATTTTCAGGTGGACATGCCAGAAAAAATAAAAAAAGTGTTTCACGCTGAAACATTTTGTTCCATGCCTGATGAATAAAAACTTGCCCCTTTTGACAGGTAAGTAAAGAGAGAGTCAGAATTAGGCTGTCTTGGGATCACATGTTTATTCCCTGCTTAGTTCTCCCACTGGAAATTTTTTATTGCTCCACCATCATACAGTTCAATGTTATAAAAGCAATTTATTCAGTGTAACTGGGAGCCACTTCCTAGGCCAGGAACAGCATCCAGACTAATTGCCGTGTTTTCACAGTCTGACGATGTAATTACTGGCCATTCCTTTCTTGAACACCATATTAGCTGCGAAATACTCCCTGTGATTAACAGTAATGACAGACTTTCCCATTGTACGGTGCAAAAGGGTCATTAGAAAGCACAAAAAAAAAAAAAAAGAAAAAAAATCCTAAATAAGATTTGAAATTCATTGAAATTAATTCTGGATGAGTTTCCTCTCCATAAACTCTCTAAAATAATTATCTATTTTGTTTAAAATAATCAAAAAGTGATAAAAACACCGTAGAAAATACAGACAGCTGGGTGAGGATCTGCATTTATTCTGAATAACCGAACTGTGTTTCAGAGCACAGAGAAAGCCAAAAGCCTCTCAGCAAGTTAAATCAGATGCAAATGCACTGAGTAAATTTAGAATACTGTATTCAAACAAGGCATTTATAAATGGGATTCCCCAAAGGTACATAGACTTGGAGCCCTGTGAGCACGAGAAGCAGGAGAAAATACTCAAATTCAGCCTGGTTTCTTTACTTGTGTTATTTCTGAATTTTCAAGCTTTTACAAAACGACGTCAGAAATTTAATCGTACACTTGAAAGTTTAGCAGAGCAGGGAACGTGTGCAGTAAGTTCTGCACAGAAACACAAGGATTTGGAATCAGAATCGGAATCGGAATCAGGATGAAAAGAATGACTTAAAACTGGTGTATTTGGAATGTTACATGTGTGTTTATTCCTTGGAACAAACAAGCTCTTTCCCAAATGCAGGTTGACAAGGTCCATTCAGTGGGAAGTTCTCGTAGTGAGAGGAATATTCTTAATTAATTTTAAACCAACACCTCTGTCTTGAATCGAAGGGCTGAATTCTTATGAGGTCCAGATATTCCAGGTGGGAACATTTCAACTGAACCTTGAATCATGGGGATGAGCTAAGAGCTGATGGGCAGGAAAACGTGGGATTTGGGGACATGGAACTCTGGATGTTGGGACACCTTGGTACATCCAACCTCAACGGAATTGGTTTTTGGTGCTTTACTCACAGCCTGTTGCTGGAAGTTTGGTGAGTTTGTATGTTTGGGGCGGGGTATTTCTTTGCTGGTTTGGGGTTTTCTTTCTGGAATGTTCTTTGGGAAGGTTGAAGTTGGAGGTCTCGGGAGCTGCAGAGCATCTGCGTGACAGGGAAACTCGGGATCTTCCAATATGAGCAACACAATTGCAAGCAATAACATTCCATAAAGTCTAATTGATTTTAACCACTGGTTACTATATAATAGTAGTGATAGTATTTTAAAGTCTGCTAAAAAATACTCGTGTCTGTGGGCAGGGAAAAAGGCCTAATTAAAATGAACTGTAATGGGGTTTTGCCAGCATGTGATTTGACATGTTATAAATTC